>PVHP010007420.1:28826-56905 GCA_004024765.1 Zapus hudsonius | reverse complement strand
CAGGACGGGAGGAACGAGGGACCCACAGCCACAGACATTCAATCTACACTGGATAAGCCAGAGAGACAGATACCAACGATCCTCGACACAAAGACCCCCTAATATCACGATCTTAAACCAGCCTTAACACTCGTCCACCACGACTCAGGGAACTATGCGGAAGAGGGGGCGGAAAGATTGTTAGAGCCGTGGTGGGGGAGACTATCCACAGGCTTGGTACCCTCCAGTATCAACACACCTGGGCCATGAGGACCGGACTAAGTACTAAACTATCCAGGGTCCCCTGCCACAGGGACTGATTCAGATGGCCCACGGAGGAGAATATCCAGCTGATTGGGGAGGGGGGCGTTAGGGAATTGGGGATAACAACTCATTGTTTGCCCACTGAATAATGCAACTCATTATGGACAATAAAAAAAAAAGAATACTCCTTGTTACAAAGAATAAAAGATATTATCAATGAAAGAGAAAACTGTTGAGGGTAGCAGACATAAATGAGAATCAGCAGCCACATTATAGCTAACGGGCGCATGACTGAATTCATCAAGCTGTCCTTCAAAAGTGTTCAACAATGTGTGGGGAAAGGGAAGGGAAGAAGGGACAAGAAGCAGCAGACTTAGACACCCTCCATTTACAAAAATATGATTTCTGCAAACATACAATGTACAGGCAAACAGAGGTGCTCATTTGCTTAAATAATGTTTAACTTTAAATCAGATGCCCTCTGTTTTTTACAATAAAACCCAAACAGCTGAAGTGAGGTAGAAATCAGGGTATGATAAAAAAAATCTGCACCCAAAGAACCGCACCCCCCTATACACACAAGCAAACCTGCTGTATGTCTGGTGAGGAAAAGAACAGAGTAGCAGTCCTGCTCAATGATCCCTTTAACCCTAGGTATACCCATATGCCAGGAACAAGTCACACTAGATAATTATCACATATTTCATGGATTGATAGGTTTTAGGTGTTTTCTCCATTCCCCTAAAGACACAGACAATTTCAGCCAGAAATATAAAAATCCCTGGGAAGGGAATGTGGCCAATTCCTGCAGCTGGACAGAGGTGGGATTCACCAACAGGCTACTCAACAGTAACTGGCATTCTGGAGATCCTTCTTTAAAGAAATGCATGCAGAGCTGGCTTCCAACACAAGGTAGAGATAGAGACAAATATATACATAATTACATATAATAATAAATATACAGTAATGCAAATAACTACTTTCTTTTACACCCCAAAATACCAGCCAATTGGATAAGAAATTACTTCTTAAAGACCTTTCCTGGGGTTTATAAACAAGTACTATACTGGATTATATAAAGATCAAAGACAATGGACTGTGCCGAATGTAATCTGCTCTATAAACACGAAGCAAGTTGTTTCAGCCATGAATTACCATCTCTCCTGACCAGAGGAACTTTAAGGTGAATCAGGCTGAAGAACTGCAGGGTCTACTTAGAATACATAAATTCAGCAGAACACTCTTGGTTTGTTTTCGTTTTATTTTCAGGGGTGGGTTTTTTTGGTTGTTTTTTCGCCACTACTGAGAATCAAAGCCAGGACCTCAGGCATGTAAGGAGATGCCTCAACAGGGACCAACATCCTTTGCCAAACTGAACACTCTGAACAAAGAATCTACTGTGGCACATGCCTTTCACATATGAAATTTAAAAGCTAGTCCTTATCATTCTAATTAATACACAGAATTCTATCTACCATAATAGCCAGTTTCAAAATGTGATAACCAAAATTTCTCAAAGGTTACAAAATATTCAAAATCTCTTCCAGATTAATCAGGCCAATTTATTTATTTATTTGCATGTGTCTGCATGGCTATGTATATGAGTGTGTATCTGTGTGTGCATGGGTAAACCAGGATCTCTTACCACTGCAATCAAATGCCTGTCTGGCTTTATGTGGGTGGGTAGGTGGGTGGGTGGGGAACTAAACCTGAGCCAGGAGGCTTTGCAAGCAAGTGCCTTTACCAATGAGCCATCTCCTAAGGCTCAAAATCAGGTTTTTCACATGAGATTAAAAGTAACCTCCCAAAGATTTGACATTCATATTTCACCAATTATTCCTTATTAGGCCTTTAAAATCAGGACTTACTATGTTTTTAGAAAAATAACTATATAAAAAGGAAGCTTTTGTGTGTGATGCATAGTTCATTTTCACTCAAAATCCATAAATTCGCCTTCTGCTTTAGGAACAATCTTAAGAAAGTGGTGGCACCATGACTCACTCAGATCTATAGGAATTTCCCCAACAAAGAAATTCTCATCAAAGGCTATATCATATGGAATGTGCAAAGTAAGAATGTGGCATTCGGGCTGGAGAGATGGCTCAGCGGTTAAGGCACTTGCCTCCAGTGCCTAAGGCCCTGGGTTCAATTCCCCAGGACTCACATAGCCAGACTCACAAGGTGGTGGCACTAGTTTTCTCTCTCTTCTCTCTCTCTCTCTCTCTCTCTCTCTCTCTCTCTCTCTCTCTCTCTCTCTCTCTCTCTCTCTCTGTATATTTCTTCTTGAAAATGAATAAATAAAATTAAAAAAAAAGAATGTGGCATTCTACATCCACTACCACTATGAGAATCAAAACTAATTCAATCAACCAGGAAAAACGACTCACTACAAAATGTACAATCCCAGATATGAAAACCAAATTGTTTCCTGCTATTAATCATTTCTGCTGAAGTGAAACCAAAGTTTTAATAACCAATGAACAGAATTCACTGTTTCACTTGTTATAAGGGTAATCTAAAAAAAAATCTATACAAAACAAGACCAAATCAACTCAACAATAAATGACCAAAATATTATCTATAAAGCGATCTTTCCATTTCCTCCCATATATTTTTTTAATATTTTTATTTATCTATTTGCAAGCAGAGAGAGACAGAGCGAATGGGGCACACCTAACCATTGCAGATGAACTCCAGGCGCATGTCCCACTTTACACATCTGGCTTTATGCAGGTACTGGGGAGTTACACCCAAGTCATTAGGCTTCAAAGGCAAGTGCCTTAGCTGCTGAGCCATCTCTCTAGCCCCATATATTTTGAAGACAGACAAAATGCACTTGGAGTCTGTTGCAGTTATGTTGCAACATAACTGTTGCATGTTGCTGGCACAAAGAACCCAACCAAAAGCAAACTGTAGAAGGAAAGGGTTTATTTTTGTTTACAGACTCAAGGGGAAACTCGATGATGGAAGGGACAACCATGGCATAAGCAGAGGCTGGACATCACCTCCTGGCCAACATCAGGTGGACAACATCAATGGGAGAGTGTGCCCAACACTGGCAAGAGGAAGCTGACTAAACACACATAAGCCTGGCCCCAATAATACACCACCTCCAAGAGGCTCCAAGTCCCAAGTTGCCACCAGCTGGGGACTTAGCATTCAGAATGCATACATTTATGGGAGACACTGAACCAAACCATCACAGAGTCATATTGCATTTTCACACTGCAGAACACATAATACCCAAGAGTAGTACCCTTCCCTACCAAAATCCTAAAGACAGTAAAGAAAGAAGCTGGTCAAAATAATAAATTAAAGGCTCCCACATGGGTGCCCCCCTGATTTATTTAGAGAAAGAGAATACCCCTCTGGTGTCCATAAGTGATAATCTAAGGATGGTAACACTAGTCTTTGTAGTTGACTAGAAAAATACTCACCTATGTCTAGAAAAGCTGAAAAATGAATGAGTGACCTGAATGTGTTCTATATGAGTAAAAATGAAGTACATAAAGTATAATGACATATATGTATAAGAATGTCACAATGAAACTCACTTCTCTGTAGGCTAATCAAAATAATTAATTTTTATATATTCATTATTGATTTATTTATTTGTGAGAGAATATGGGCACACGAGGGCCTCCTATCATTGCAAACAAACTCCAGACATGTGCAACACTTTGTGCATCTGGCTTTACATGGATACTGAGGAATCAAACCCAGTCCATTATGCTTTGAATGAAAGCATCTTTAACTGCTCAGCCATCTCTTCAGCCCCAGAAAATAATTACTTTTTAAAAAAGTTTAAAGACGAGCCAAACATGGTGGAATATGCATGGAATCCTGGCACTTGGAATATTGAAGCAAGAGAATCAGTAGTTTAAGGTCAAGCTTGGCTGCATAGTGACTTCAAAGCCAGCCTAGGTTACATGAAAGCTTATCTAAAGGAAGGAAGGAAGGAAGGAAGGAAGGAAGGAAGGAAGGAAGGAAGGAAGGAAGGAAGGACGGACGGAAAGACAGAAAGACAGATGAACGAAAGAAGAAAAAAAAAGAAAGAGGAAAGGAAGGAAGGAAATAAGGAAGGAACGAACGAATGAACGAACGAATGAACGAACAAAAGAACGAACGAACGAACGAACAAACGAACGAACATCACAAGCTCCTGGTCAGCCTTGGCTCCATAGCAAGAATCTGTCTGAAAAAAGGAGAAAAAACTTAAAAAAGAAAAAGGAGGGTTGAAGAAATAGCTGTGGTTAAAGGTGCTTGCTTGCAAAGTCTGATGGCCCAAATTCAATTCCCCAGTACCCATGTAAAGCTAGATGCACAAAGTGGTACATGCATATGGAGTTTGTTTGCAGTGGCTAGAGGCCCTTGCATGCCCATTCCATGTCTTTATTTCTCTCTCTCTCTCTCTCTCTCTCTCTCTCTCTCTCTCTCTCTCTCTCTCTCTCTCTCTTCTTCCTTCCCTCCCTCCCTCCCTCCCCCACCTTCTCTCTCTCCTTAAAAATAAATAAAAATATTTTTTAAAAAAAGAAAAATGTAAAAGGCAAGCCAGGCTTGTTGATGTATGT
The DNA here is from genome assembly GCA_004024765.1 of Zapus hudsonius. NCBI lineage: Eukaryota > Metazoa > Chordata > Mammalia > Rodentia > Dipodidae > Zapus > Zapus hudsonius. The sequence continues at coordinate 52,091 of PVHP010007420.1, read as the reverse complement.
CTGTAATCCCAGGACTCTCAAGAGGCTGAGGCAGAAGCATGAAAGCAGACTGGACTACCATGAATATACCTTGTCTCAAAATTAATAAAGTACACCCAAAAGCTCAAAGGGTCAGGTATGATGACTATCCACATCTACTTAATAACTAAAGCAAGACTTAATTCAGTATGATGATCTAAACTAAAGTTAAGTGTTATTCTCAAACATAAAATATAAATGAGACTTTCTGGGATGTTTCTCAGCACTTTCAAATAACACTGAAAGGACTCAATATTTTTACTTATATTCTTCTTGGTTGGTCTGAGTGTAGTGGTGTTTACAACTTATATTCTTCTAAGCAGAGAAAATTTGAGAATCTAATTTTTTTAACTTATCTAAACTAATACTGAACTCTCCATTTAAAAACCTATCTTGGATTTAATTAGATGAATTACAAGTAAGAAGACAGAAACTACAGGGGACAGTTATAAGAATGATGGTACAACAAAATTCTTAAGATTTAGGAAAACCCTTCTGTTTAGTGTAGCCTTTAAACTGTGAACATACAATTTAATCAAAGATATGGTAACTACCTAGAATCCTAGCACTACAAGTTGAAACACAAGACTCAAATTTAAGGCCAAACCAGGCCACACCATGATAAATAAAAAAAACCAGGGCTGAAGAGATGGCTCATCGACTAAAGGTGCTTGCCACCAAAACCTGCAGTTATGGGTTCAATTCCCCAGTACCCACATAAGGCAGCTAGATGCACAAAGTGACAGATGGGGGTTTTTTGTTTGGTTGGTTTGGGGTTTGAGGTTTTTGTTTGTTTGGTTGGTTTGGTTTTTTTGAGGCAGGGTCTCATTCCAATCTAGGCTGACTTAGAACTTACCCTGATGTTGAGTCTAGCCTCTAACTCAGGGCACTCCTCCTACCTCGGCCTCCTAAGTGCTGGAGTTAATGGTGCGAGCCACCACACCTGCCTGAAATTGTCAAAATTTAAAAAAAAAAAAAAACTACCCAAAAAAATTAATTGAAGTTCTGCCCAAATAAAATAAAGGTTAAAAAATACTAACCTCACTCATGTCAGTATCCTACCAAATGTCTTATTTCAATCAAAAATAATTACCACTGTTATCCAGCCCCAGAAGGCAGTTAGTGTAGTGGGGGAAGGCACTGCACAGGCTGCCAGGGGAAACTGATCAACAACAGCTGGATCTGCGGCCATGAGTAGGCTGACCACACCTCCTACTGGGAGGGAACAGCGAACCAACAAAGGAGCACTTGTGTAATGGAGGAGCCTGCGCCTGGAGGAGACAATCAACAGCTTTCATATTCGACCAATTTTCCACTTAGTGAGGGGGACCCCTTGTCTGGAACTTGGGATTCAGGGTGATAGGCACCGGATCCCGTACTTTTGGGCTCCCAAAACAAGATGCACTATGGGAGCGAGTGACAGGGAGGCTACTAAAAATAGAATCTAGGTAATCCAGAATTGTGTATATTTGTTAACCTACACTGATCTCACTCTCCAATGGAGATTGTGTTTATATTTTTCAGGATGCAGCGAGAGAGCTGGGGCCCATCTAACCCTACCAACCGACCGTAGGCCAATAGCTGAGATTCTGGCAAGAGAGGAGCCACCACAGTCACATCGTGGAGGATCCAAATGGAACCCCGCAGAGAATGACAGGATGAACAAGGGGCCCACAGCCACAGCCATTAAATCAACACATGATAAGCCAGTGAGACAGAAACCAACGATTTCAACACAAAGACCCCTAAGCTCACAACCTTAAAGCAGCCTTAATACTCATCCACCACAACTCAGGGAACTATGCGGAAGAGGGGGCGGAAAGATTGTAAGAGCCGTGGTGGGGGAGATTATCCAGAGGCATGGCCAGGAGAACCTGGCTGAATACTAGGCTATCCATGCTCCCCTGTCACAAGGACTGATCCAGACGACCCATGGAGGAAGTTATCCAGTAGAGGGGGGAGGGGAGGGCAGCGGGGAATTGGCGATAACAACTCATTGTTTGCCCACTAAATGTTGTAACTCATTATGGACAATAAATTTAAAAAAATAATTACCACTGTGGGGACGGAAAAATGTCTCAATGGTTAAAGACTGCAGCTTGCAAAGCCTGAAGGCCTTGGTTCAATTCCCCAGTACCCACATAAAGCCAGATGCACAAAGTGGCACAGGCATCTGGAGTTCATTTGCAATGGCAAGAGGCTTTAACACACCCATTCATTCATTCATTCATTCATTCTTGCTTACTTGCTTTCTCAAAATGAATATATATTTAATTATTTCTTTAAATATCATAACCAAATTCTCAAAAAACAAAGATTAGCATTCAAAACTATAAAGTCTACCTACTCATTAGTAGCTCATTATTCCAGAATGGTTTTTGTTACTATAACACTATGCAACCCAGGCTAGTCCCAAACCTTTGATCTTCCTGTCTTAGCCTCTTGAGTGCTGGGGTTATAGTCATGTGCCATCACACTCAGCTCCAAAAATGAATTTTTTTAAGTATCAATGAGTAATCCCTGCAAATGTGGGGAAAGAATCAAATATTGAACTGATATATGTATGAGAAAATGAAAACAATCTAAGATTTTAAAAGACTTAATTTTACCCAATTTTGTATTTATAATTGCCATTATAGCATATGCCCCATTTATTCACTAATATATGTCTCCCAGATCCACACTGACTCCATGAACAGAGTCTACTTCACCTTCTGCACAGAGGAGAGTAGTCTGTTTAGAGTAAAGGAAGCATTTAGCAGGAAGTACAACAGCTTTCCTTATTGTGTCACTTTTCTCCTTTAGCCACAATGTACAGCAAATTTTTTCATTAATAAGATGGGTACAGTGGTGCACACCTTTAATCCAAACATTTGGGAGGCAGAGGTGGGAAGATCGCCATGAGTTCAAGGCCGCCCTGAGACTACATAGTGAATTCCAGGTCAGCCCGGACTAGAGCTTGCATCCTACTTCGAAAAACCAAAAAAATTTTTTTTTTCATTAATAGCACAAATATTTTCCTCTTAGTTATCTTTTATAAACCACCCCTAGCAGACAAGGTGCTCACTATGAACCACAGAGTACTCTAAGTCATTAGCACATATTAATCAATCTTTGTAACTGTATGAAACAGAATTGCCCTATTACAAATGGAGAAACTGAGTCAAGGACAGGTTCTGGCATACCCAAGGACATATGGTTAATGAATTGGTAGAGCTGATATCAAATGCATCAGTCCCAATGGAAAAGAACCACAAATCCTAGTATCAAATGCCAGAGACCAAACTACAACAAAACTGGTTATCACCATACATATGTTCCCGTACCTCCACTACATTAGCATGAAGTTGAAGATATGACTGAGAGATTAAAATCTACAAAGCAATGATCAAAGAACATGTTTATAATTAAACAAGGGAGGATATACAGAAAATATGGCTGGGACTTTTAATCAACTTTTTTTTTTAATCAACTTCTGAGTAATATTCCCAGGGAAAGACATGTGACCAATGGCCTCATATGAGAGGTTAAGCAAAAGCCCACAATCTGTCAATTTGGGAATGTCTACCTTAACTCTCACCTTCTTCCTTGCACTCATTGTTTAATTTTATGCATAACTTCACTCTCCATACAGTCCTCTAATCCAGAAAAACATTCGTCTATAATAATCCTCTCAATTCACAAGCACAAATCTATTTTCTCCACATTTCAGTATTGGGAAGACTTCAGACTCATCAAAGTTCCCAATTCAGAGAACAGAAAACCCTCACTATGAAACACAAACAAGGTACAACAACTGTGACAGCCTCCCTCTCCCATGCATTTCCTCAATGTCCATGGTCAATCGGAATTACTCTAAAAAGTTCCACTGGAATAAGGGTACTTTTCAGCATATAGTTTTAGGACATATATCCATTATACTTGTGATAAAACTTGCCTTCCCATGTTAGACACTACTAGAGAGCTAGAATCACTTGTTTATAGTATCCAACAAAATTTAATTAAAGTGTTTAATCTTAAAATCTACTAACAAAAACATTCTAATTTTAAAAAGATATTTAGTTAAATATATATTTATATTATATAAGTATTGCCATATTCCAATTTTAGTGTTTTATATATATATATATATATACACACACACATATATAATACACATATATAACTAGTCACTATTAACTTTTACACCAATGAATTCCACAAAAAAAGAGGTGGAAAAACAAGAAATCAATCAACTTTAAAATTACTCAGAAAAGCCCCCAATAAAAATAACCTAACAATGCTCAGGTTTCTCTTCAGATTGAATAAATCTTTCGCCTTTTACTAAAAATAACCTAACAATATCAAAGTCTTCTTCATAACTTTGTTAATATTGTTGAGAAATAATGATTCTATAATTTATGGTTGAGTAACTCAGCAGTTTCATGCTATTTAAAAACAAAGAACATATTTTATTTTTCAATAAAAGCATAAGCAGGGGCAAGACCTACCTCGAGTTCCACCAGAGCTGCAGTCACTGCATCTGTGGCAAGAGCACCAGCCTGCAGCTTTTCAATGGCCTAAGGAAACAAGGGGAGCTGTGATTCACTGGAAGACCACAGCGACTCCAACATCCCCATCAACTTGCCCATGCTTTTAAAAAAAGACACCTTTAGAGTCAATAAAAAGTGGTCAATATTTCCATAAACTACTCAGATTTAAGACAAAGAGTGTTTGTACACAGATCAATTGATGATATAGCTCCTAATATTATCCAAGTTTAAACAATGAATAAAAGCTACCCACTAGGGCTAAGGAAATGGCTCACCAGGTAACAATGATTTTGCATGAGAACGAAAAACTGGTTCCCTCTGGTGCAGTTCATAACCCCCTATCCTATGGACAGATCCAGTATGTGCACCGAGGAAGGACCCCAGTGGGTAGGGGACAGAGAGGAGGGAAATGGGGACACCTTCACAAGATGTGCTCATACAATGTATAAACTTATTCATAATAAAGATATTGAAAAAAAAAAAAAAAAGAATGATGACCTGAAGGAGGAGCACATGCCTATAATCCCAGAGGCAGAGGACAGCCAGGGACTACAAAGTGAACTCCAGGTCAGCCTGGGCTAGAATGACACCCTACCTCAACCCCCCCCCCAAAAAAAAAAATGAAGACCTGAGTTCAATCCCAACAGCTATGTAAAAAGCTCAGTAGAGACACCAATGCATGTAACCCTAGTGCTGAGGGGAGCAGACTGGAGGACCACCAAGGATCACTAGGCAAATAGCCAACTCCAGGTTCAATGAAGAGATAAAGGAATATGGCAGAGCGATAGAGAAGGATGCCTGATGTCCTCCTCTTTCTTCACACGAATGTGCACAAGGCACACATCTGCACATACACATATACGACACACACATACTACACATGCACACACAAAAAAAGCTGACCAATAAATGCAAGATGCAGGGGCTAGGGAGATGGCTCAGCAGATAAAGGCTCTTGCTTGCAAAGCCTGCTGGTCTGGGTTCAATTTCCAAGTCACCCACATAAGCCAGAAGCAAAACACTGATCAAATGTCTGGCATCTGTTTACAGTGACAAGAGGCATGCGCATACACACACATAAATTAGACAGATGATAAATAAATCTGTTAAATGCAAGGTGCAAGTAAGTGGGAGCTCATGACAGCACAATTCAAAACAACCACAGAAATGGTATGAATTCATTTATCTGATATTTTATATAGATAACTGCATCCCAGACTAAGGTATTTATCCTCTCACTATTTCTACTCTCAGCATCCATACCTACTTTAAAAAGTCAGAGTCTGAGGGCTGGAGAGATGGCTCAGTGGTTAAGGTGCTTGCCTGCAAAGCCTAAGGATCTAGGTTCAATTCCCCAGTACCCACATAAAGCCAGATGCACAAAGTGGCACATGCATCTGGAGTTTTTTTTGTAGCAACTGGAGGCCCTGGAACACCCATTCTCTCTCTGTCTCTCTCTCTCTGTCTCTGTCTCTGTCTCTCTCTTTCTTTCTTTCTCTCTCTCTCTCTCTCTCTCTCTCTCTGTCTGTCTGTCTGTTTCTATCATTACAAATACATGATTTTTTAAGTTAGTGTCTATATATCACAGAGGCATGTCAGGATCATCAGATGAAGCCAAGCAGGGTGGACTATACCTGAAATTGCAGCCCTTAGGAGGATGAAACAGTTGGACTGTAATTAGTTAATAAGGCTGAGTATTCATTTGACAAAAATATGCTTTATTCTATAATGTATTTAATATCAAAATAAATCATATTCTTTTGTGATAGAACCTACAGAGAGCAAAAGTTTGTAAAAACCACCTTGCTTTCTTGGGCATAAATTCAGAAAAAAATAATGGTTTCTAAATGAACTATTAAAACTGAAATTTAGGGGATAGGGAGATTGCTCATTGGTTAAAAGTGCTTGCTTGCAAAAATCTTCTGGCCCTGGTTCAATTCCCCAGTATCAACATAAAGCCAGATGCACAAAGTGACACATGCATCTGGAATTCATTTACAGCACCAAGAGGACCTGATATCGTGCCAATATACATACTCTTTAGAGTAGCAAATAAATAATTTACTGAAATTCCGTGGCTATATAGATAGCTCAGTGAATTAAGCCCTCCCTGCTCAAGTTGGAGTACCTGAGTTCAGTCCCCAGATTTCACATGAAAAAACTATGGTGAGTTTCTATAATTCCAGCACACTGACAAAGATGGCAAGATGGGAGGTAGAGACAGGTTAATTTCCTGGACAATCAAGGCAAGCCCAGCAAGCAACAGTAGAATGAGAATCCAGAGTAAGAAACTCTGCCTCAAATGAGGAGAAGAGGCAAACACCAACCCAAAAGTTGTCCTGACCTCCACACACGTGCTATACGTCATGTGCATATTCACACAGCACATGAACAGACATGCATACTAATAAATAATAATAAGTAAACTGAAATTTAATTAACAAAGTGAAAATTCAAAAGCTAACAATGTGTTTCTAACTATACATTTTTGTATATTTTTTATTTGTGAGAGAGAGACTAAAGGAAAAGAACGGGCCTCCAGCTGCTGCACAAGAACTCCAAAACTGGGTTTTCATGGGTAGTGGAGAATTGAACCCAGGATGGTAGGCTTTGCAAGCAAGTCTTTAGCCACTGAGCCATCTCCCCAGCTCTCTAATTACATTTTCAGGGCTGGTATGATGGCTTGGCAGTTAAGGCACTTGCCTACAAAGCCTAATGATGGGGGTTCAATTCCCCAATACACAGGAAAAACCAGATGCACAAAGTGGTACATGCATCTAGAGTCCATTTACAGTGGCTGGAGGCCCTGGCATGTGTCTCTCTTTTCTCTCTCTCTCTCTCTCTCTCTCTCTCTCTCTCTCTCTCTCTCTCTCTCTCTCTCTCTCTCTGCTTACAAATAAGTAAAAATTATTTTAAAAAAAAGAAGCTAATTCATTATACAGACTGAGGAGACAAAAAAGTCAAAATATAATAGATTTCTAGAACTAAAGTTATTTTTAAAAAGCATTTTTTTCAAATAATTAAAAGATTTTATACTTAACAACATAAGTTTGCAAAACTTAAAAACAATAAAATCTTAGAAAACATTTGGCCTTATTTCTGCAGCAAAAAAAAAAATAAGCAAATCCCTGTAACAAAGTACTTTCAATTTATATGAATTTATGCATAAGAAAGCTTGAATCTCTAGTAGAACATAATCTTTACTTTAAATGGCATGTAAATACAAATAAAAAGAGAGCTGTATTTACCTAGTAGGCAATAGGCAGTTAATGCTCCATTTTCATAAGAAGTAATAGAAAGTCTGCCTACAAGACTCAATAGTCAGGATCAAAATAAAACAAACAATATTTCATCTGAGTCCACTCCCACCTCCACAGTAAGTATTTGACAATTTAGCAGAAACTCAAAAGCCAAAGGGAAACAAAAGCATATATGGGGAGAAGGGCAATAACAATTCCCATCCCACGACACCAGCTACATGATGAGAAGCATAAGGACAGAGGGCAGGAAAGTCTAAGAAAAGCATCCATTTTCATTTTCTCATTTTTTCCCCTTCAAGAAAAGATATTGGCTGCCTTTGAAAGACTAGATTTTCCTATCCTTCTAAAGAATTCAATCCCTTTGGAAACATTTAAAGATATAATTCTATGCCCACAATTCCAAAAGTACAGACTTCAATGTGGAGCAGGAAAAGAACAAGCTAAGGATCATTCGGAGAATTAAAAACAAAACAAAGCAAAATGAAGACTCAGGACCACAAATATGAGTGAAATAGCTTTCATCCACCCAAAGTCTGCCCTGAAAATGGAATTTAAAAATTTTGATCTCCATACTAGAGAGAAATCTCCATGGGTGAAACTGCGTGCCATGCTTGCATGAGGACCACAGTTCAGATTCCCAGCATCCATGGAAATGCCATGCAGCACGTGGTGGCCCACCTGTAATCCCAGCTCACTGGAGGCATAGACAGAATCCCTGGGAGAAGCTGACTACCTAGACTCGCTCATAGGCAAGATCTGGGCTCAAGTGAAAGACCTTGCCTCAGTAGAATAAGAGAATGATCAAGGAAGATACCCAATGTCAAACTCTGGCTTCCACAAAGCATGTGCATGAAGACCCACACACATACACACATGACACACCATACACACAAAAAATGGAATTTCAAGATAAAGCTGTTGAATGTTCCAAATCACAAACATCACATGTATTTTGTTCATACCTTCTGACAAGCTCGTTTGCATACATGTTTATATTCTTTGGCTTTGGATTCAGAATGATAACCTGCACCTGTAGTAGAAAAATAGGAACTAAGTGTTAGTAACAATCACACTATCAGAGACTATGCCTACCTAGATAAGCACTACATACAAAGTGAGCCAAATCCAGCACAATAACTGCATAGAATATTCTTATATCTAATAGCTTAATATCATGCCTTATCTCTTTCAAAAAATGTCTCCTGCCAAAGCTCCTTGAAATAGCTCAGGTCCCCAAAGAGTCTTCACCAAGAGCACTTCCTCACCTTCTTTCAAGAGCTTCTACCAAGTCAGGAGTTCCTCTGGACTGGAAACAATAACTAAAGTGGTGTCAGAAACAGAGGCCCTATAAGTTCCTCTCTATAAACCTTTAAAAGCCCTGCCATTTGGGAACTTACTGCTCAGAATCCAAAATTCTCAAGAATCATTTCATAAAACTAGGTATTTTCTGAAAAAAAAACTATTCAAGGGTCTTATATTTCACCTGACACTAACCACTACAAACACCACCACCACCACCATTCTTCCTGTACCCTGGAACATAACTGCAGTGTTTCTAAAACCTCACTCATAGCATAGCGTGACTATTCATTAGAAATTCTGCTGGACCCTGTATTTTAAACAAATACCCAGCAACTTAATCAATAGTCTGGCTCTAAACAAATCTGTGTCCCTAAGAAAATTCATACTTAAATTTTTGAGAAAAGGGAGAAACAAGGACCAGAGATTTAAACTCTCTTGATGACTAGGGCTGCTCTTTATAAACTCTTTAACATGACCCTCCTCCCTTACACAACCTCAAAAAAGTTTAGGTCTATTTTGCTAAGTTTCACTACTCTCCTGTGGGTCTGATACAAACCTAAACAAACTTTCCTCAAAGCAGAGAAAGAACTAGCCAATAAAACTATTGTACAGGAAGCAGGGATGGCAGAAATAACACCCAAGCAACTAGAACCTATAACACATACAAACAGTAATCTGCATCACAAGAGAATAGTGAACATGCACAGAAACTATGTACTATTCATTAGATCTAGCTTCATGGTTCTCTAAGAACCACGATCCTGCAGGGGAAAATGAAAAACAAGTGTTAGTTATCATTAACCTGTCAGAGAAGTTGTTTACAGTTGTTTACAGTTGTTTAGTTCACACAACCTGATGCAGTCCTGTGAAGGAAAAGGGAATCCCAGGTTTTCTGTCTTTAATCTCAGAGGCTCCAATGTTTCCCAAGACAAGGGATATTACTGCCAGTTGTTTAGTATATAAGATGGCAATATATGACTAGAATAAGGAAAAGGTCTTCGTATGGCCCCAATTAATCTTTAATTTCTGCTTAATACCTGCTAATTTCCATGTCTAACAAAGAAGGTAAGCTCAGCATCCAGGCCATTATGCAATACTAAATAGTTAAGATTGAATTATATTATTTTGTTTACAATATTTGAAAATATCTTCTTTTAGATTGAAGTTTCTTTTTTCAAAATTTAAAATAAAAAGTTAGTTAGCTTTGTTTTTGTTTTTTGGTTTGGTTTTTGTTCTACTGTTTGGTTTGGTTTTGGTTTCTGAGACAAGAGTGACCCACACTGGCCTAGAACTCCATCTGTAGCCTGGCTGCAAAGTCATAGCAAACTTCCTGCCTCAGCCTCTCAGGTACTGGGATTACAGGTGTGCACTACCATGTCCAACAATTTTTATTACTGTTATCATTATTATGTTAAACAGTTTTGATAGTGTACACATTTGAGTAAAACCAAAACTGTACGAATCAAAAGACTAAATTCTGTCTAAGCCTACCCCAGTGCTAAAAGAAACAGTTATACAAGGATGAGAAATTTAATATCTATCCCTTAAATGTGCAAGATTTAGATTTCTTCATAATCATTCTATCAGACCTGCTGTCAGAAGAGGAAGTCATCCTTAATCCACACAATTTACTGTTATAACTCAGATTTCCTACTATAAATACTGGCATATAGTACCATTACTTGTTACCATGAAGTATATGTCTGAAAGAGGAAAAATAGAGTCATGACAGTCAAAAAAAATGTTTTCAAATAATCCAAAGCACTGTTATAGCAGCTTGCTAGTTTCTGACCTTTGTTGCACATTTTCCAAACAATGAGTCTGAGTACAGTGACTGTCTGGGTCTATGGAAGATGCACCAACAACATGGCACACTGGACAAATCAATGAACTAGGACCCTCGGTGGAAGGTTTAGCCCCAGGTCTACTTTTGACTAAGTTATTTCCAAGCATTTACCTATCTCTTTTTGTGAAAGTACCTATAAAAAAGGGGAATTAGCCAGGTGTGGTGGCAGCACTCCAGAGGCAGAGGAAGGAGGATCACCTGGAACTACAAAGTTCCTGGACTAGAGTAAAACCCTACCTCAAAAAAAAAAAAGTAAAACAAAGGGAGGTAGGAAAAAAGAGAAGATATTCTTGGTAGGATAGTGTTTTATTTCACAGATGGCTGAGAAAACTGTGGAGCGATCCAAGACCCATCAATAAGACAAGTAAAGATAAGCAACTCCCTGCAAGACAGATGACCTCTATCACATCTGTCAATATCCAGGAGATATTGCAGATGAAGCAACAACACAAATAGTGCTCTCACTGGTAGCCTGACAACCAGCTCCAGAGATGAAGCCAGACACTGTGATCATCCAAAACTCATCAAAGCAGAAATCCAGAGACTACAGAGAGAATTCAACACTAAAATTTTGAACACACCTGCCAAGGCTCAGGGAACATAGTGGAACAAGAGGCAGAAAGACTGTAAGAGCCCCAGGCGGGTAAAAATAGCCTGGGGTACAGTCCCCAAACAGAGGCTGACTAAGGCCTTCATGACCCCACAGTGAATGCCAATAACTTCACTAGGGAGGGCCCTCAGTGGAATGGGCAAGGGAAAGGGAATATAAAAGTATAACCATTGAAAAAAAATTTTAATGATATCTTTATTATCCAAAATTAGATACATTGTGTGAGCAAATCAAGGGGTGGAAATGGGAATGGTACCGCTTACCATCACCCCAAGTGACCCATTAGCCAAATTTTTGCTTCCTGTCCCTGCAACCTTACGCTCCGCTGGCCTAGAAGTCTTGGCTCCAGAGGGGGGAGTGCTTTTGCCAGGAGGCACAGAGAACATTCCATTGAACTGGAAGCTAAGACTCCCCCCTGGCCACTTTGGGCTCCTGATGCCCTCCAGTCAACAGGCCAAGAGAGGAGTTACAATGTTAACAGGAATGATTGATCCAGACTACCAGGGAGAAATTGGACACTCCACAATGGAGGCAAGGAAGAATATGTTTGGAGTGCAGACTATCGGGCGCCTCTTGGTGTTACCATGCCCTGTTATCAAAGTCAATGGGAAACTACAACACCCCAATCAAAGCAATGTGAAAAATGGCTCAGATCCATCAGGAATGAAAGTATGGGTCACCCCTCCAGGTAAAGATCCAAGACCTGCTGAGGTGCTTGCTGAAGGTGGAGGAAATACAGAATGGGTAGTAGAAGGTAGTTACAAATACCAACTAAGGCCACGTGACCAGTTACAAAAACAAGGGCTGTAATTGCCATAAATATTTTGTTTTGTTTTGTTTGTTTTGCATTACTTGCTAAGAATGTTTATATCAGTAATCATTGTTGAATTTATATTATTAGATATTAGACTAAGCATTCCTCAAGAGACCTGCCTTATGTTGGGGAAGATTATGCGTTTCCGGTTGTAAGTGGGATATCATGTTAGGCGGAATCATGAGATTACTGTCTTCACTTGGAAATTAAGATGTAAGGAGACATGATATGATGTCAAGTTGACAAGGGGTGGACTTGTGATGGCTAAATTTGTCAATTTGAGCTAATCCATAGTAATCCTGGGTGGGCCTTCCAGAAGGAGACTAATATAAGGAAGCTTAAGGGGAAGGAGACGCTCTTCCTTCCTCCCCCAGCTGCTGGTGCTTGTTCGTGACTTGCATTCACATCCTGTTCTTGTACCCTTCCTGGGCATCGGAATCCAGTTTCCTCGGCCTCACATATTGGACTGAAGAGCAGCCGCTCCACAGGGATTCATCAGGCCTTCTGAGCTGGATTGGGACTGCCGAGACATCCATCTACATGGACTGAACAGCTACTGGTTCCTTACCTGTGGGCCTACAGACTGCTACTACTGGACTGTCGTAAGCTATCCCAATAAGTTCCCTTTTATTATAATCCATTCTATTAACTCTGTTTCCTCTAGAGAACCCTGATTAATACCATGTAAAGCCAGATGCACAAAGTAGCACATACAGCTGGAGATCATTTGCAGTGGTACACCACAGCATGCCCATACATTCTCTCTTGCTCTCCTTTGCAAATAAATATTTTTAAATAACTATTTAATCATACTCTAAGTTGACCATAGTTAAAGATAAATCAAAAAGTTTTCAGCAGCATCATTCTAAAAACCTAAACAAAGCGTACGGCACAGTGGATAAAGTGCTTGCCACTCGAGCTGGAGTACCTGAGTTTGAACCCCAGAATCCATAATTATAGCTAATAAATAAACCACTATAATTCCCTCCCCACCCCTACTCTCCCCCTCTCAAATCCACCCTCCATCATATCCCCTCCCCCTTTCAGTCTCTATTTTGCTTTCATGTAATCATCTTTTCCTCTCATGTTGAAGGTCTTGTCCCCACTTTTATTTAGGATAGTACTAGTAAGACAAGAGATACAAGTAAAAGGGATAGAATAAAAAAGAAATAGAAGTAGAAAAAAGGAAGAAGTGCAATTATCATTATTTGCAGATGATATGATTCTATACATAAGGGACCCTAAAGATCTACCAGAGAACTGTGAGAGGTGATAAATGCTTTCAGCCAAGTAGCAGGATACAAAATGAACACACAGAAATCAGTAGTTTTCCTATATACCAATAACAAACATGCTGAAGATGAACTCAGAGAAACACCCTCATTCACAATTGCCTCAAAAATAAATAAATGAATAAATAAATAATAGATACCTTGGAATAAACCTAACCAAGGAAGTGAAGGATCTCTACAATGAAAACCTTAAAACACTCAAGACAAAAACTGAAGACACTGGGAAATGGAAAGATATCCTATGTTCTTAGATTGGAAGAATCAAAATTGTAAACTGTCAATCTTAACAAAAGCAATCTACACATTTAATGAAATCCTCATCAAACTTCTAATGCATTCTTCACCAAAATAGAAAAAACAATCTTAATATTCATTTAGAAGCATGAAAAACCTTTAATAGCAAAAGTAATTCTGAACAATAAAAATAAGGCTGTGGTATCACCATACCTGATTTTAAGATATATTACAAAGCCATAGTAACAAAAACAGCATGGTACTAGCACAATGACAGATACATATAGATCAACGGAACAAAATACAGGAGCCAGGTAAACCCAGGCAGCTATAGCCAAAAATATTCATTCACTGGAGAAAAGACAGCCTCTTTAACAAATGGTGTTGGGAAAAAGTGAATATCTATATGTAGAAGGATGAAAATAGATCCTTGACTATGTCCATGCACAAGAATCAACTCCAAATGGATCAAAGACCTTAATGTCAGATCTGAAACACTGAAACTGCACTGCTAGAAGGAAAAAAAAGTAGGAGAAACACTTCAACATACTGGCATAAGAAATGACTTTCTGAATATAACCCAGTCACTCAGGAAGTAAAACCACTAATCACTGAGACCTCATGAAATTAAAGTTTCTATACAACAAAGGACACTGTGGATAGAGGCAGCCTACAGAATGGAAGAAAATCTTTGCCAGCCCTACATCTGAGAGAAAAATAATATCTACAATATTGTGATTTAAATGCAAATGTATGTCCCCATAGACTCAGGTGTTTTATTAACTTATACCTTGGGACTCCAGCCTCCTGGATGAAGGAGATGTCACTGGAGATGGATCCTGGAGTCCAGCCCAAAGATGTGAGTACAGATCTGACTCCAACCCAAAGCTGTGGAAAGAGCAATGTGAGCTCTGACAGGATTCCTATTTGCTGTTTTTGGTGTTTGCTGGTTGTTTGTCTCTGCTTGGATCTGTGAAAGGGAATCAGCTTCTTCTGCCATTGATGAACTGTCCCCTGGATCTGTAAGCTTGAAATAAACCCGTTCCTCCCATTAACCGATGACCTGCTTAGATATTCATCCCAGCAGTGTGAAATGGACTGTCATAGTTTGATCCAGGTGGCCCCCCCCAAACAAATGAATGTGTTCTGAATGCTCGATCCCCAGCTGATGGCAGTTCGGGAATTAGAACCTCACTGGAGCTGTGTTGTTGGGGGTGGGGTTATGGAGAGTATAAGCCAGCTTCCCCTTGCCAGTGTTTGGCACACCTTCCTGCCACTGTTTGCAGTGCTGTGGAAGAGGTGATGTCCACCCCTCTGCTCATGCCATCATTTTCCCTGCCAGGATGGAGTCTCCCCTCAAGCCCGTAAGCCTAATAAATCCGTTCCTCCACAAGCCGCTTTTGTTTGGGTTCTTTCTGCACAGAAACTAGAAAGCTGACCACAACATGGACTACTACAGATATACAGAGGACACAGAAAAATAAGTAATAAAAAGTCAAACAACCCAATCAAAAAATAGAACACAGAATTGAGAGTTCTCAAAAGAAAAAATGCAAATTGCCAACAAACATCTAAAATAATGTTCTACATTTCTATAGTTTTGGTGGTCTGATTAGGTAGCCCCCATAAACTTATATATTCTACATTTCTATAGCTTTGGTGGTCTGAATTAGGTGGCCCCCATAAACTCATGTGTTTTGAATGACTGCTTCCCAGTTGATGGCAATTTGAGAACTGGAGCCCTGCTGAAGGAGGTGTGGTGCTGGGTGCAGGCTTATGGGTGTCATAGGCAATTCTAATTCTCCCTTGCCTGCTGCTGTTGTCCAACTGATGTTGGCCCAGAAGTGATGCCCAGACTCTGCTCATGCCACATTTTCTCCTGCCATCATGAAGCTTCCCCTCAAATACATAAGTCAAAGTAAACCCTTTCCTCCTACAAGCTGCAGTAGTAAACCTGGTATGGAGACAAGCATGGGGTCACTGCTGCTAGAACCCTGATTCTGTGGCTTTGGCCTTTTGGAACTGTTTTGCAGGAGGAACGTGAAAGGATTTGAAACGTCCTAAGAAACACCTTGCACAGAGTTTTATGGGCCATTCTGGTCAGAACAGAAAGACCTAAATGTAGTAAGAACTATGGACTGTCAAGTTTGGCTTATGAGGGACTGGTCTAGAAGCAGTTTGTGGGTTGCTCCATTCTGCCTGTGTGGGTCCTGAGAGCTTGAGCAGGGCTGCAATGCGTAAAAATGTACTGGTAGGAGCAGAATATGGCACAGAAAGAGTTTTAGTCAGCTGTAATTGTTGGAGTTTACCACCACTGGGATTGAGCCAGCTGTTGTGCATTGAGAAAGAATTTGGACTCTTTTTTGACTGTAAGGGGCCTAAATCTTAAAGGAGTATCCTGCTCTTCAAAGTTAACTTTATCTCCCCACCAACCCCCCTACCTCATCATTAACAAGTTGATACCCACCTGCTATACTAGTATAACAAATGTAGGAAAAGGAAAGTCACTGGATTTGCAACACATGTTTGTTTGTTTGTCTGTTTTTTACTGGCCATAGGCAATGTGAGGCAGGGATGTCCAAAAGAGCCCTGAGGATGAACCTTGGGTTGCAGTAGAGACACAAGAACTATGGGATGGTTGCTAAGATGAGCTGCTAGCATCTGACAGAGTTTTCCCAGAGCTATGAGCACCCCACCTGGAATGGCAGAATTGGAACTCAAGACTTTTTCACTGGTTAGAGATGCTAGACATGGAGCTATAGAACTTGATTATTTACACTGTTTGTTTTGGATCTTGTATTATTCAATCTTTCCTTGTTATGTTCAATTTCATCTTTTGCAGTACAGATGTTTATTCTTTACTATTGTGGGTTTTTGTTTTGTTTTACAGCTCAGTTAAGAGAACTTGCACTACAAGGATGTTTGAATAGTACTGAAAAAAAGCATGGGGACTTTTTAAATTATGAATAATTTTTAAAACATAAAGCAGAATTTAGAAATCACTTTGGTTTTAACAGTTTTAGTCTGAATATATCTATTATATGGGGTAAAAGTAAGTAAGAGGGAAGGGGAGTAAGGATAACAGAGGAAGAATTGTCATTGTAAGCCTTCTAACTGGGCATAGAGCAAGTCCTATTAACATCAAGCAAGCTCTTTGGTTCCAGCTCCTTTGGAGATATGAACTGCATTCTCAGTGTACTTCAAAGCAAAAAAAAAAAGAAGAAGAAGAAGAAAGAAAGAAAGAAAAACACTATTTTCAGTTTCCAACTCACACACAGGTCTTACCTGCATGCACCAGCACAAAGCCCCCTCGTTTCTCTTTACAGGACTGCTTTGTTTCTAATTCCTTGACTGTTATATTAACAGCGGAAACCTGAGATGATCTGGAAGGCAGCCCTTCTCCAGAACTCATCCCCTTCTCCATGGTCATTCTCCAAGGTTATCATCTTCTATTAGGAAAAGGGCATACTTCTAACCAAAAGCAATTGCACGAGAGGAGTTACCCTAGAGAAAAATAAGCAAAGATATGATTTCCTTCTACCACCATGCACATAACTATAAAAATTCATGCAAAGATAGATGTTTAAAATTTCTAAATTATACAATGAGTAAAACATAAAAGGTTTAAAATTTAAATCACTGTCCACTGACAGTGTATGCAAGAGTATGCACAGATGCATGTAGAGGCCCAAGAAGGACACTGAATGTCCCTCCTGCATCTCTCTTCCACCATTTCCTAGAAACAGGGCCTTTTACTGACCCTGGAACTCACAGCTTCGCAGCTAGACTGGCTAACCAGTGAACCCCAGCAATCCTGTGTCTGTGCCTCCCCAACACTGGAGTTACAGATATGCACAGCCATACCCAGCTTCTTACATGGGTGCTGGGAATCACTCAGGTACTCATGCTTACTTACTTACACAGGTAGCACTCTGACCCACAGAGCCATCTCCCCAGTCCAAAACTCTTTAAGATCTTTAAGACAATTAGTTTACTACTCTGTGGCCCTATTATAACACAACTGCTACCAAAACTATATGACAAAACCAAAAAAATAAAATAAAATAGCACTGCAAACAGTTATGGTTAACATGAAAAGTATTGCTTCTATGGCTCTCCACGGAGACAGAAAGTTTAAATCAATTTTCATGGCTAGGGGAATGGTTCAGTGGTTAAAAGCACTTGCTTACAAAGCCTGCTGGCCTGGGTTGGCCTAGATTTGATTCCCCAATACCCATATAAAGCCAGATGCACAAAGTGACATGGGTCTGGGGAATTCATTTATAGTGACAAAAGACCCTGGGGTGCCCGTTCATTTACATATTCTCGCCCCCCCCCAGAACCCTTGCAAATAAATAAATGTTTTAAACTTTTTCTTGATAGTTTCCATAATTATAGACAATAAACCATAATGACTCCCTCCCCACCCTCATATCTCTTCCCCCTCTCAGTTAGTCTCTATTTGGTTTGTGTCGTCATTTTTCCTCCCAATTTGTGAAGGTGTTATCAGGCACCACGAGGTCACAAATACCAAGGCCATTTTGTGTCTGGGAGATTGCTTTGTAAGCAGTCCTATCCTTCCTTTGGCTCTTATAATCTTTCCACCTCCTCTTCCGCAATAGACCCTGAGCCTTGGAAGGTGTGATATAGATGTGTCAGTGTTAAACACTCCACTGTCACTTCTTCTTAGCACTATGGTACCTTTTCAGTCATCCCGGTGATCAATGTCATCTGAAAAGAGAAGCTTCTCTACCCAAAAGTGAGACCAACATTAATATATGGGTGTACACATTTTTTAAAAAGTGCTTATAAGGCAGTTTGGTGGACATAATATATGCACTTAGCCAAACAACAGTGGGCATTACTCTCCTAGGGCTCATGACCACCCCCACCACCATAGGCTTTTGACTGGGTCTTCAGTACCAGGCATGTATTCCCTCCCGTGGAGCAGAAAAGGATAGTTGAAAGGAGGAGGGGATATGATGAAGGGTGGATTTGAGAGGGGTAGAATGGTAATGGGGAGGGGAAATGATCATGGTTGTCTATAATTATGGAAGCTGTCAATAAAAAGTTTTAAAAAATAGAAATGTGTCATTGGTGGAGATCAGGCTGTGTCCTAAGCTAAGTTATTCCATACTGTGTGAAGAGTGTTTTTCAGACTGCATCTTGCCCTGAGTGACTCCATTTTACTAAGCTGCATGTGGAGTACAAATGCAGAGGCAATGGTACCTACCACCTGTCCAGCATGGCTCATGAGGCACAGACTGACAAATAACTTATTCTTTAAAGTAAAAAGGTACCATTTATAAACTCATTAAAGTCAAATGGGGCTTATGAGTACATGGGTATATTACAACCACATCAGAAAAACCAGGCCTGAGAACTTGAACACACCAGAGTAGAAGGGTACAACACCTTCGTCTGGACAGCATAGAGGACAAGTGACCCAGTGATGATGGCAGCTTCCACTCATCTGTCATCTGAGCACCCTGTGTGTGCATCAAGGAACCAACCAGCAGAGAACTCCCAAATGTCCCCAGGGCTTCACCCCAGTCAGTCCCCACTCCTACCCAGCCTACAAAAACTGCCATCCTTTCACACACCTACCATCCACCCAGACCCAATCCTGCACCTCAACTCAACCCTGAGGTTGGGCTCAGTCCTGACCCTCCAGCAGCTCTCCAGCTGGGTTGGTTAACAGCTAACCACCTAGCTGACTCTCTTGGTATCAGTATCAGCTCTCTGCCTCAGCCTCCAGCAAGGCCTCTGGAACGCTACCGTAGCCTTTTTAAACCTTCTATAGCCATTTTATAACCTAAACACACACATGCATACATGTATGCATATGTATTTTTTTACTTTGTGATGTGTAATATTCTGTGCTGAGAACTAAAGGATAGGAATAAAAGAACAAGTGTTTACTAACAATTGACTATCAAGGGAAAAGAGGACCACTTGGCAAATTACAGCCAATAACACAGATGTAGATCATGAATTTGTTATTCAGTATCTTTTGTCTTTTGAGACAAGGTCCTACACAGCCCAGGTTGGCCTTGAACTTCTGATCCTTCTCCCTTCACCACAGGAGTATAAGTATAGGCTTGCAGCAACACATCCAGTTTATAGAGTTTGGGCCAACTAAGCAGTAGTCCCTAACCCTCCTTCTAGTCAATAAAGTCGACATTGTAGACCAATATAAACATGCCTCTATTTCTGGTATAGCTCACTCACATCAGTATCAACAGTCTTAAAATGTATAACACTGGGCAAGGACACAGTGGTGTAGGCCTTAAATCCCAGCACTCAGGAGGCAGAGCTAGGACTGCCATGAGTTCAAGGCCACCCTGAATAAATTCCAGGTCAGTATGGGCTAGAGTGAGACACACAAAAGTCTAACACTGAATATACTATGAATGTGTATCTAACATACATATAATAATCAATGTTCTAAAATGGGGCAATGATGATCACACAACTCTGAATATAATAAATATGCTGAATTGTATGCTCTAAGTAATTTGATATATAAATTGAATCTAAGTAAAGTCTAAAAAATTTGCTTTCTATAATCTGTATTTTTTCAAATTTACCATATCAAGCCATCTTAATCTTCCATGTCCAACCTTAGCTATATTCCCTGGCCGAGGTCAGCAGGCCAGCCTGTGATCCTAGTTCATGATTCCTCTAATGTTCCCTTCAGAAATTCCACCCACTGCCAACTACACAAAACCATCCTTTCAGGAAATCAGATGACTTTTAACTTTATCTTCTGAGCTGAGCTCTAACTACAATATTTTTTCTAGACAATTTAACCTTGCTTAACCTACCAAATGAGCAAAGACACGAAAGTGGTTCCACTGGCTTGCAATAGCAGGAGGCCCTGGCACACCCATACTCTCTTCTCCCTCCCCCCCCCTTTCTAACAAAATATTGAAATTTTTAAAAAGCATGACAGTGACACTGAGGTTTTAATGTCTATTAAGTAAACTCCAGAACATACTTAAATTCATCATTGATCCAGAAATTATACTCTGAGAACATTTTCCTACAACATTCTAAATACAGAAAAGGCTTTATGTCTTTGGTTTGTTGTAGCGGTGGTGGTGGTTTTTGAGACAGTCTCACATAGCCCAGACTGGCCTTGAACTCCTGATCCTCCTGCCTCCATCTCCCAACTACTGGTATATGCCACCACTCGTGGCTGGCTTTATGTCTTTTTGTGCTATGTTTAACACAAGATTGTGGTATCCTGATAAAGGGGCATGGAGGATATAGGGTTTTGCTGAGTCTGGCAGGCTTCTGGAACTGTCTCCTTCTGATAAGGAAGTTGAGGCAAAGTCTGAGGACCCCTATAAATCTTAGCAGAATCCTAGCCCCTAGGCAGGCCACAGCTGTGCCCTGAGATAAGCAGGCAATTCAAGGCCTAAACTTAGTCCAGCTACAATAACAAACCTAAACAATAAGGTTATGTTTCCTCTGCTGACATCACCATTCTATACATGTCTGTATACATGTATAGAGTCACGTAGCCCCCTCAATTTATCTATGCAAAATAGGTATCCAAAGGGTACTGGCCCCTACCAAGCAAACTCATGAGATGCCCACAGATCCTGCCCCTATCAATCCCCTTGCTGTCTATGCTTCTACCTCTGCCCTTTTCTCTATATAAACAACTGCTATCTATACAATAAATGAAAACTGCCCACTGCCACATTTTTCCAAGAGTCTCATCTCTCGTCGGCTCACAGCTATTCCAAGCCTCTGCTCACCCAGCTCCATGGACGAACAGGGAGTGATGCATGCTGCAACTTCCCCACTAACCCACGGACCGACACAAGATAACACAGAATTTTTAAAACCTGGGTATAACTTAAGAGTTCAACCCAAAGAAATGGTTAAAATAACATTATCGAACCTAAGGTGATGATGGCTCAGTGATTAAAGACACTTTCTACCAACCTTAGTTTGATTCCCCAGTACCCAGCTAAGCCAGATATTAAAAGTAGCACAAGCATCTAGAGTTTGTTTGCAAAGACAAGAAGCCCTGACACACCCATACACTCCCTCTCTTCTCTCTCCCCTTAGTCTTTTGCTCTCTCTCAAATAAACAAAAATATTTTTAAAGCTGTGCATGGTGGTCCATGCCTTTAAACCCAGCACTTGTGAGGCAGAGGTAGGAGGATGGACATGAGTTTGAGGCCACCCTCAGACTACATAGTGAATTCCAGGTCAGCCCAGCCTGGGCTAAAGCAACACCCTACCGCGAAAAACCAAATATATATATATATATATTTTAGTAATAACATGATTTATGGTCAACTGATTTTCAACAGAGTACCTAAGTCATTCAATGGAGAAAAGAGTCTTTTCCACAAATGGTGTTGGAAAAACCGGACAGTCAAAAGCAAAAGGAAAACCTGTACTTCTATCTCATACTATATGCCAAAATTAGATACATCAAAATCTAAATATGAGTTAAAAACTGCCCGGGAATGGTGGCACACGCCTTTAATCCCAGCACTCGGGAGGCAGAGATAGGAGGATCACCATGAGTTCAAGGCCACCCTGAGACTACATAGTGAATTCCAGGTCAGCCTGGGCCAGAGTGAGACCCAAAACCTCAAAAAACCAAAAAAAAAAGTTAAAAACTATAAACTCTTAAGATATTATAAAACGTTATACAGAGCTGAGCATAGTGGTACATGCCATTAATCCCAGCACCCAGGAAGCAGAGGTTAGAGGATTGTTGTGAGTTTGAGGCCACCCTGAGACTACATAGTGAATTCCAGGTCAGCCTGGGCTAGAGTGAGACCCTAACTCAGGAAAAAAAAAATATATATATATATATAGATATATATATATATATCTATATATATATCCAACAAAAAACAAACAAAAAAAATTTATCTACAATGAAATACCCTTTCACAAGCACCACTAAGATGACTATAATAAAAGTGGCGAGATGGTGGAAAAGCAAAAATCCTAATAACCTGTTGGTGGGATTAATGTAGCCCCTTTGGAAAAATACCTATTTCTCAAAACACTAAACAGCTCAGAACATTAAGCAAAGTTACCTATGGCCCAGCAGGTCCATATCAAGCTTATAATCAAGAAGCCAAAAAATATAAACAGTCCCCAAGAAACTTGTACAAAGACTTGTAAAGGTTTTTCAAAATAGTCACAAAAGGACGGGTGTGGTGGCGCACACCTTTAATCCCAGCACTTGGGAGGCAGAGGTAGGAGGATTGCCATGAGTTCAAGGCCACCCTGAGACTACATAGTGAATTCCAGGTCATCCTGGACTAGAGCGAGACCCTACCTGGAAAAACCGAAAAACCAAAAAAAAAAAAAAAA
>PVHP010007420.1:0-23470 GCA_004024765.1 Zapus hudsonius | reverse complement strand
TTTTTATCTATGAGATCAAGAACCTGCCAGAAGGACACTGTGACTCTTAATGGCCCTCTGTTAAGAGCACCCCCCACTTCACTCCCAGTGATTGCCCTTCACACATGCACCCAGGGCTAACAGTACGATCAGATCCGACAGGATGCTCTACACTCACCTTGCTAGGAAGTGGACAAGTGACTCATGCTAAGCCAAACCTGCTTCTTGCCAGAACCTGAATCATCACAGTAGAAATGCAAAGGATAAAAGCAGCTGGTATTAATCCAGGCCAGCTACCAGATTCCCTATGGCTGCTCCTGCTCTAGTCATCTTCCACAGCTTGCTTCCCTGCTGCTGCTTTCAGTTATAGAAGCTACTCCCTAACCTTCCAACAAATTCCCTTTTTCTGTGTTCTCTAAAACTGTCAGCAGGAAAAAGCAGTCCCTGACTCACATTCCAAGCCCTGATGGCAATAAATACATAGACTCTGGCACTCTGACAAAGACTAGTGAGACTGAAAGTGCTCTTGTGGCTGTTTTCACCCTTGCTGTCTGTCTGTCTGTCCATCCGTCCATCTGTCTGTATCTGGCAACGTCATCATTTCTCATTCTTTCTCTGCATTCTCTTAATTTTTTATAATGTAGTATATAAATACTGCCCCCTTTTCTCATAGAATGAGACTTAATAAAATGAATTTAGCTTCTCAACTACCTCTCTCTGAACACTTAATTTTAATTTTTAAATTTTTATTTATTTATGCACACGTGAGTGTGTATGTGTGTGTGTGTGTGTGTGTGTGTGTATGTATGTACCAAGGCTTCTTGCTACTGCAAACAAATACCAGATGCATGCACAACTTTTTGCATCTGGCTTAAGTGGCTGGGGAATTGAACCAGGCAGGCAGGCTTTGTAAGCATCTTTAACTGCTGAACCATCTCCTTGGCACCCTGAACACTTAATTTTACATTGCCGTTACATCCCCTTTACCTTTCCCTGGTCCCCTCCCTACTTTATCCCTGTCAGAAGCACATGGCCCTAGCTAACTCTCTTGTACAATCTTTCCCATTTATCTTGGTTATTGATCATTTCTCCTACAAGGCGCGCTCAAGGAAGACAGATTTTTAAAACTTTTTATTAATATTAGATCATAAATATAAAAGGTAAAGACTGATAATTTTTATAAAGTCAACACACATGTCATAAAACCACTCTTCAGATAAAATGAAGTAAGGTGCAACCATGTGTGTGTGATGAGTGCAGAATGTAGAATGTTTGGTGTATACATATATGGTATGCAGACGCATGTGTGTGCTGAGGCCAGAGGAGAATAACAGGTGTCCCCTTATTGCTCATTCAAGTATTTCTTTTTTAAAAATTATTTATTTGCAAGTAGAGAGAGAGAGAATGAGTAGACCAGGGCTTCCAGCTACACAAATGAATTCCAGGGGCATGCGCCACTCTGCACATCTTGCTTTATGTGCATACTGGGGAATCAAACTCAGACGATCAGATTTTCCAAGCAAGTATCTTTAACAGCTGAGCCATCTCCAACCCCCCACCCACCCACCCACCCCCATCTACATATCTTTTTGTTTACTTAAGATGTGATCTCTCCCTCAAACTTGAATGGCTAGTCAGTAAGCCCCACCTGGACTGGGGTTGCAAATGTGCATGACCACGCCCAGCTTTTGACATGGATTCTGGCCAGTCAAACTTGGTGCTATCAAACCTGAGAGGCTCTTGTGCTTGGGTGGCAAGTGCTATTAACCACTGAACCATCTCACTTTTAACACTATACAGCCATCTTCTCTGTTTTTTATGTTTACAGAAGCAGAAATTTATAGTACTGATATCATTAACATCAAGCTTTGTGATTTGTCCATATTGTAGATGTTCATTCTCTTACTTGAAGATTCACTTTCCCCAACATGAACACTCTAAGAAAAAAGTTCTCGTAAATTGGGCCCCAACTGCCAGAATATTACTTATGCTATGTAGAAGTCAAACCAGACTTAAAAGAATGGAGGAAGTACTCACCCCTTGAGTAACATGTACAAAAGCAAGAGTACTGCTGGTGGCCTTGTCGGGGATATAAACTGCTATGCTCAGGTCCAGTGTGGGATGGGGATGTGGGCAGCTCAGGAGAAGCAGTTCCCACAGGCTCCGTTGAGCTCCATTATCTACAACCCATGTTTTGGGCCGTGTGAAGAAGAGGAGGAAGATAAAATTGTGTTTAGTTTCTACCAAATGAGGTAGAAAAGAATGCAACGGCCGGGAGTGGTGGTGCACGCCTTTAATCCCAGCACTTGGGAGGCAGACTTAGGAGGATTGCCGTGATTTCAAGGCCACCCTGAGACTACATAGTGAATTCCAGGTCAGCCTGAACTAGAGCAAGACCCTACCTCAAAAAACCAAAAAAAAAAAAAAAAAAAAAAAAAAAAAAAAAAAAAAAAAAAAAAGAATGCAACGATTAGAAATGTTGATTTATGTGAAGCCATTGTACTGTTTCCAAGGGCCTTTAGTCCTTCACAACCTGCAAAATCTTTACACAGGGAAGAATAGACAGTTCTTCAGGAAGCCAGAGGAAACTTTCAGATGGCCATGGTTGTTCAGAACCCCATCATCAAAGATGAAAAACCAGTTATAGAATACCAAGATCTGAAGACCTGTTGAACAAGGTCTGTAGCTCGCTGCTGTAACAACAGCTACAACTTTTAATGGGGCATTGCTGAAAGCCATGGGAGGTAGGTGTCACACTCCTAAAAGAAAGTTTAGAGAAATTCTTCCATCAGTATTTATAAACACTACATGTGCAGTCATGTGACCTGCTTGATAGTTTTGGTGGAATAATTTTCTTTCCATTGGGTAAAATGACGTATTTGAAAATCCAGTCCTTTATTAAAATGGAGGAAAACCTAAATAAAGTCAAATACACTGTGTGTGGATTAGAACAAGATGACAAGAGAATTTTATACAATATCACCTCTCTGTTCCCCAGGTACATAGAACCCAATTTGGCAGGAAGGTATTCCCCAGTGAGGGCAGAAATGCCAAAAAACCTTCAGCCCTGTGGACAATTTCTTACTGGACCTTTGAACCTTACTGACCCAGGAGCAAAATGCAGATTCCCCATCTGTTAATACAGAGGGCATTTATGAAGCACTCCATTTAATTGTTTATAAGGTCATGAGTGCAGCTGTGTGCTTTATGGTTGATGCCTCCATACACGTGGCATTGGATTCTTGCTGGAGACTGGACAGCATTGGTGGGCCCCAGCTCACAGAGCAAGCTTCAGACATCTATGAGCAGTTTAACATCAACAAGAGAATATTTGGGTGTGAAAGATAGCCCGGGTTTAAGTTCAGCTGCTTCAGTCCTATGAATTTAGCAGAGAAAAGTACAATTCACATGAGGAAAACACCCAGTGCATCACTGGAGCCCATCTCTGTGGATTTAATGGAGATTTTGGGTGACCTCAACAGTGATTTTACTAGTACAGATGAAGGTGAAGAAACCATTGTGAAAGCCATGAGCGATTAGTGGAAACAAGTCTGGTCAGTGGGAGCTATATGCCATTTTTAATCAAAAAAAAATTCACCAACAATATCCCATACAACCCAAAGCAGAAGTCTAGAGACACTTATGATCTCAACAATAAAGCAGACTTAATACTCACCCACCACGACTCAGGGAACTGAGCAGAAGATGGGGTGGAAAGATTGTAAGAGCCATGGTGGAGGAGAATGTCCAGAGACATTGCCCCCCTCAGCAACAACACAAAGTGTGTGGGGAGGGGGGGAGAGCTGGCTACCTCTTGAGCAATTCATAATCCCCTAACCCATGGACTGATCCAGTATGCTCAATGAGGAGAATACCCAGGGATTCAGGACAGGGAAGAGGGAAATGGGGGGTACCATCATAAGATTTGCTCATATAATGTATCTAATTATGGATAATAAAGATATCAATTTAAAAATGCAAAATTAGGATGGAGAGATGGCTCAGCAGTTAAAGGCACTTGTTTGTAAACCTGGTGGCCTGGGTTTGACAATATCCTTTTTACATAGAGATATTTCAAAGAAGACGATTAAAATAGCAAGGAATCATGCTTTTCTGAAATATCACAAGAAATTCCCTTTCACAGTAAAAGGCATCCCTTACGCAACCCATGCCACACCCAAGAAAACTCTAGAGGCAAAGTACAATCCTATTTTTTAATAAAGGTCACGAAAGTGGGGAAATTACTCTTAAACTTTTGAGATGTAACTTGAGAGTCACCAACACTGTATGTATGCTCTATGGGGTGCTGACCCGACCCGCGGGCCTAGTCAACGAGGGTCACGAGGGGGACCCTAGCCTGGATGAGTGGGAAAGAATGGGAGCGAGAGATGAGACCAAGACAGGAGTCTGATCAAGGTCTGTTTATTGCAGGCAACAGGCGAACTTATATGCTAAGAACAAGGAGGCAGCTGCAAGCTTCACTTTGCACAATACTTTGCACAATAGTATAAGTTTTTCGAACCCTGTTGCCATAGGCAGTCACAATGACCTGGTATTATTGTAATTAGCTGCAAATGGCTGGTTTCGGGAAGCACATAACATTGCTAGATTTCCGCATAGCTCAGGGTCCACAGTGGGGCAGTGCCTCAGACCCTGACAGGGTGCCTTGCCCTTTTCCTGAATACCTCCCCTTTCTGTTAGCCCCCCTGCTTAACTCTATGTTGAACTTTCTTCCTAATAAATCCCAACTCTGCTTCATACTGGCTCACCCTGAAAGTCTTTTCTGAGGTGAAGTCAAAAGTCCAGCTTTACCTGAGTGGAAGTCTCTAGGGGAGAAAAAAAACTCCTCATAGGCTGGAGAGATTGTTCACTGGTTAAAGGCATTTGCTTGCAAAGGCTGATGGCCCAGGTTCAATTCCCCAGTGCCCATGAAAAGCCAGATGCACAAAGTGGCACATGTGTCTGGAGTTGGTTTGCAGTGGCAAGAGGCCCTGGTGTGCCCATACTCACCCTCTGTGTCTCTGTCTCTGTCTCTGAAATAAATAAATAAAATATTTTTAATAGAACTCCTCAGTCTATTAAAGGCTGCATTGTGGAGCTGTGTCTCTGGCCCACACACTCTGTTAATGGTAGATGTTGTTGACAAAAATCCAAGAGAAAACTTTCAGAAAAGATAGGACTTAGAGAAGTTTGCTCCATAGCAAATACTAATGTTTTCTGAGGCACAAGTAATGGATGGGTCGATGTCATCTATTTCTGTTTCTTGTGACTCTCTACTCAAGACTCAAATTCCAGGAAGAAATAAATGTTTTGCACCCTTGTGCAAGCATACATGTGTATAGAGAGTCTGTGTGTGGTGTGGTGCATGTGCGCGTGTGCATGGAAGAGGCCAGAGGAAAACATCAGGTTTTCTCATTGCTCGTCTGCATATTTCTTTCCTTGAGATGGGAGTCTCTCTCTCTCAACCCTGGGCTGCTGTCTATCTCAACACCCAGTTCTTCTCCATTCTCTGCCCACCCCCATGGACTGGGGTTACAGATGTGCATGGCTACACCCAGCTTTTTACATGGGCTCTGGGGAGTCCAATGTGGTTGGTCTTCAGGCCCAGAGGTTTTCATGCTTAAGTAGCAAGCACTCCTATCGGCTGAGCCATCTACCCAGCTGCAAGGAAACATTTCTTTCTTTTCTTTTTAGGTAGGGTCTCCTCTAGCTCAGGCTGACATAGAATTCACTATGTAGTCTCAGGATGGCCTCACCTCCATACCCATGGCAATCGGCCTACCTCTACCTCTGGAGCGCTGGGATTAAAGGCATGTACCACCATGCCCAGTCCAGGGAGAACATTTTTATAGTATACCTTGGATGAGGGGTTCATTCCTTGTCCAAGGAAGGACAAGGTCCTTGGACTCATAATCCCACTAAAACTGTGTAAAGCAGGGTAGGGTAAATGAGAAACTATTTCTGGGCTGCAGTCAGCAAATATTAATTTTCCAGGAGGTTTCATATATAACTCTGTCCAAAACAAGAGGACCAGTCAGGATATCTGTCTATGCTATGTTTCTATTTCCATAAATTCTTTTTGTTTGTTTGTTTTGCTTTTGTTCTTACTTATTTAAGATATTGTTTCAGTCTCTAGCCCAGGCTTCTGTGGAATTCACTATGGAGCCCAAGCCTGCTTTGCACTCACAGGAATCCTCAAGCAATCCAAGTTCTGGAATTCCAACCCTAAACCACTATACCCAGCTATTTCTGTGAATGTCATGCACTTTCATGTAAACATATTATTTGTTTTGAATTATTAAACTTTATTTGTATTGTTTAGAACTGATAACACTTGTCCGTCTTCTATAATAGAAGGAAGAGTACACCTGATAAAATTTGGGAACAAATAGCTTTTATTCTAATATTTCTCTTCTATGTGAGGATGTCATTGATGAGGAGTAATTTGCATATCAAACTGATTTTTTTTCTTATGGAAAATAGCCTGACAGAACGGTCCAAACATCAATTAGTCTATAGTTTATCTGGGTTTCCTCCGCTGCTCACACTTCCTTACCAGATGTCTTTGGCGCCCAGATCTCATCCTGGCTCCCTCTGCTTTCAGGCCTGCCAGGAAGTCCCAATGTGCACTGTCAGCCTTCCTGGATTTCTGTTTCACGGCCCAGCACCATCTCCAGTGTGCAGTTACTTGCTCAATGCCCAAGCACAGGCTGAGATAGTTGGAAGTGAGCTTTTCCCCAAAGGCAACCTTCAGCCAAAGAGGGGTTTAAATGTCATCTCTCCTTGAGGCTGATTCTCACAGTTCTCAGATTATTGAGTCATGCCCCCTCATTGTGGCTCCTACTTTGGCTTCAGTTTGTATAATTTTTCACATTTGCTTCCTTCAACCACCTCTCCAAAGACTCCCTGAACCTAAATTCTTACCTCAGGTTGTGCTACACTAAGACTGGCATCATTTATTATGCATAGCTTTTAGTTATGGTTAAAGTGAATACTCATTTATTAAAACTGTTGTAGACATTTTAAGGTGCTAGTCTATGTTATTAACTGCTGTAGAGAAGTTATTCTGCTTTTCAACAAAAATGAGTAGCAATCTCATATATATATATATATATATATATATATATATATATATATATATATATTTGAGGTAAGGTCTCAATCTAGCCCAGGCTGACCTGGAATTTACTATGCAGTCTCAGGGTGGCCTAGAACTCACCGTGATCCTCCTACCTCTGCCTCCTGACTGCTGGGATTCAAAGGCGTGCACCACCACGCCCTGCTTCTTCAATATTCTTACCAATGAAAGAAAAAAATCTGAGATGTGTTAAATTTAAGTACAAAGCAGGACGGATGAGGGACAGGAAGATGAGAGCCTTAGTCAAGTCCTAGCAACAGGGCAAGCCAACAAAAAGCCTGTTCTCTGTCTAAGAATACATCCATGACTTGCTTAGAATGCCCGAGGCTATGGGTTTGATTCCCAGCCCTACAAAAACAAAAACAAAAGATTTCCTATGTTAAGCCTTGATTTGACTATGTTAAGCCATCACCCCCACACTACCAGCCACAAGCACCACCTTACCTGTCATTCATATGGGAAACCTCCAGCCTGCTTACCCAGTCACCCCACAAGCAAAGAAGAAGTACTTCTTTCCTCGCTTCCTGTAACCCACCTTGTTACCTACTGCCAACGTAGGTTCAACATAAACCATTTTGGCTGTCTGTTCTGGGACCAGGGGAGAAGTTTCTAACTGCTATCTTGACCTAGGACCTAATCCTTTTTCTGTCTAGCATTTATCACAAGTTTTGGGTTTTTTTTTTTTTTTGGTTTGTTTGTTTTTTTGTTTTTGTTTTTGTTTTTCAAGGTAGGGTCTCGCTCTAGCCCAGGCTGACCTGGAATTCACTATGTAGTCTCAGGGTGGCTTTGAACTCACAGCAATCCTCCTACCTCTGCCTCCCGAGTGCTGGGATTAAAGGCGTGCGCCACCACGCCCGGCTTGTTTTTTTTTTTTTTTTTTTAAACTTTTATTTCAGAGAAAAGAGTTTCACTTTCACATTGATTAGCCATGAAGGAAGAGAGGAAGGGAAGGAGATAAATGAGATGTTTTGATGACAGGGTTTTTTTCTTTTTCTATATTTATTTTTAAATTTTTATTTATTGTTAATAATTAGAAACATTGTATGAACGAGTTTTGTGATGGCACCCCCATTTCCCTCTTCCCTGCCCCCAACCCACTAAGGGCCCTCCTCAGTGGGATTCCTGGAATGGTTTATGAATCTCACCAAATTAAGAATGATGACAGTTTTGCAGCAGAATTAAAGTATGCTTTAGGAACTGGACATAAATAACATCTTCCATCCAACTTGAATTCCTAGCCTTACTTCCAGATCCTGCATAACTACCATTCCAGCCATGGGTGCCCTTAGAATGTGTCAGCAAGCCAGGGCACCTTGAGCCTTGGGAACACACCTAGGGCTTCAAGGATGTTGGACACAGAGGTCTCAGGACAGCAGTTTTGTACCCTAATGAGAAACAGATGCTCCCAGCTGTCACCTGCTGTCATGGTTTGATCCAGGTGTTCCCCACAAACAAATGTGTTCCGAGTGATCGATCCCCAGCTGATGGCAGTTTGGGTATTAGAACTTGAGTTGTCGGGGGCGGGCTTATGGGGGTTATAAACCAGCTTCTCCTTGCCAGTGTTTGGCACACCTTCCTGCCGCTGTTTGCAGTGCTGTGGCGGAGATGATGTCCACCCCTCTGCTCATGACATCATTTTCCCTGCCTTCATGGAGCTTCCCCTCAAGTCCATAAGCCAAAATAAACCCGTTCCTCCCAAGCAACTTTGTGCTGGGTTCTTTGTTGCTGCAAGGAGAGAAAGGTTGACTCCAACACCTGCCATGGGCCTGCTCCCTGAATGTTTTCAGCCCAGTCTCCTTCTGGACCATCCAGCTATGTAAACAAACTTTTATCCACAAGCTTGACTGAGAGAACAGCCAGCAGATATGTCTTCTTTTCTGTTAGCTAGCCTAGCTGTGTTGATTCCAACATTTAAGTCGTTAGAATAACAAAGGTGGATTCTCCCCACACCCTTTTTTTCTTTGTAATTTCTACCTTCTATTTTCTTAGCCATTGATGATGCTGTAATGCTAGCTGATGGCTCATCTATTGAGCAGTGAGGCTAAAGGGAATCTGACATAAGAATGCATTAAAGATAGATCAAGCAGGGAAAGCCTGGAAGCTTGAGTTCTAGAAATAGCCCCAGGACTCTCATTTCACTTATTTTGAAGCTCATTTTCCTTTTTGAATAAAATGAAGACGTAAGTTTAGCTGATCTCTAAAGTGGTTTCTTGTTACTAACATCTAAAATATCATATTTATGGATTTTATACATATTCTTTAATGAATACGTTCTGAGCATGTATTATGTGCGTAGCAATCTAATTGCTACTTATAAAATATTAGCGCCAGAAGATTCCTTAAAGTACTGCACACCTGTAATCCCAGCACTTGGGAGGTGGAGGCTGCAGCATCAAGAGTTCAAAACCAGCCTCAAGTACATAGCATGTTCAAGGGTAGCCTGTGCTATGTAAGTTCATGTCTCAAAATCCTTTAGTGAGGTCAGGCTATATAAGGTCTGTTTATTCATTTCTCCAGTGTCCCATCCTATCTTTTCACAAGGAGCACTGTCCTTTGGGCCAAGGAAACTCATCCCAACCTTATAATATGTGTCTTTTCAAGACCTTCCAGTCACAATACTCCAGAAGCCCAGATTAGATATAAGTAGGCAGTCTAATGCTAGCTAATTACATTCCACACCCTGGGCTATCAGTCTTGGCCTAGGCCGATCCAAATTGCAGAGAGATTCTCTTTACATTTAGTGTAACTGAATAGGAAAGAAGTAAAATCCGTGATCACTGTCGTCCGTGTTGCATGAAGAAAGGCCATCCGAAGTTGTAAAACCTAAGATCA
Organism: Zapus hudsonius; assembly: GCA_004024765.1. Classification (NCBI taxonomy): domain Eukaryota; kingdom Metazoa; phylum Chordata; class Mammalia; order Rodentia; family Dipodidae; genus Zapus; species Zapus hudsonius. Next base: position 13,521 of record PVHP010007420.1, on the reverse strand, counting down.
ATTCATGGAGAAATTTCAGAGTCTGGTTTGAGCCGCTCCCTCCCAGTCACATGTGCCCACTTCTGGCTTGCTCTGGCTAACTCTCAGAGAGGAGGGAGGTTGACATAATTCAATTTTCTCTTCTTTTCCTTTTGTTTCTGGTTGGTTTAAAATTATCTATTTATTTGGTCTGAGCCACAGGTGCCCAGCGCTCCTTTTGGCAGTTAGAGAAGTTGAAGGTATCTGGGGTCCACCTTCTTTGAGACAGGGTTTTTTTAAAAAAATTTTTTAAATTTATTTATTTGAGACAGAGGGAAAGAGAGAGAGAGAGAGAGAGAGAGAGAGAGAGAGAGAGACAGAGACAGAGACAGAGACAGAGACAGAGAGAGACAGAGAGATTGAATGGGCTTGCCAAGGCCTCCAGCCACTACAAATGAACCTCAGACATATGTGCCCTCTTATGTGTCTGGCTTTATAGGGGCACTGGGGAATTGAACTCTGGTCCTTCTGCATTGCAAGCAAATGCCTTAACCGCTAAGCCATCTCTTCAGCCCTGAGTCAGGGTCTTTTAATGCTGCCAATGAATGTCCAGACTGTTAGACCAGTTGGCCCTCAAAGCTCTGAAGCCTCACGACTCCAGCTACCATTGTGGCAGACACATTGGGATCATAGATGGATGTGTCACTTTGCATTCAGCTTTACATTGTGCCGGGGAATCGAACACAGGCCAGCAGGCTCTGCAAACAAGCAACTTTAACTTCTGAGGCATCTCCCAAACTCTAGTTTACTTTTTGGAGGCAGAGTTCCTCGTAGCCCAGACTGGCCTCAAGTTGGCCAGGACCTTGATCTCCTGATCCTCCTGCCTCTGTCTCCTGCTGAGTACTGGGATTACAAGTGAACCTTTTTGTTTTATCATAAGGAAATTTATCCTCACAGTGCTTAGGATTTGAGATATTTCCAAGGTTTTTAAATATCTTGTGAGTAGCAGAGCTGAGAACACAGATATACTAACATCCAAACAAGTTTCTGTATCTTCAGGCTTCTTCTAACATTTTTTAAAAATATCTTTATTATGAATAAGTTTATACATTGTATGAGCAAATCTTGTGAATGTGTCCCTGTTTCCCTCCTCTCTGTCCCCTACCCACTGGGGTCCTTCCTCGGTGTATTTACTGGATCTGTCCGTAGGATAGGGGGATATGACCTGCACCAGAGGTAGCCAGTTTTTTTTTTTCCTTCCCCCTTGTGTATTGTTGTTGGGGGTGGTCTTCCAACATTTAAAAAAATTATTTATTTGCAAGCAGAAAGAAATCGAAGAGAGACAGGCAGAGAGAATGAGTGTGCCAGAGGCTCCAGCCTCTGCAAATGAAGTCCAGATGCACCCGCCACTACATGTGTGCTGGGGAATAGAACCAAGGTCATTGGCTTTGCAAGCATGTGCCTTAACTGCTGAGCCCTCTCTCCAGCCCTCTTCCAACTTTTGTATAATGAAAACTTTCCAATGTGCAGGCAGTTGGAAAAAAAAAACTGTTGTGGGAGAAGTAGCTCAGACCGTAGTCCCAGCGCTCCAAAGGCAGATGCAGGAGGCTGATCTACACAGTAAGTTCTAGGCTATTCAGGGCTAGAAAGTGAGACCTTGTCTCAAGTAAAGGAAAAAGAAAAAGAGGCAGAAAGAAATAGTCTCTCTCCCTCTCTCTGTGTGTGTGTGTGTTTGTGTGTGTGTGTGTGTGTGTGTGTGTGTGTGTGTGTGTGTGTGTGTAAATTATAATAGGCTATATACACTATTATGCCCTAACCCCAATTCTCATCCTGGGGGCCCTCCTCAGTGGGGTTATGTTAGTCACCATGGGCTCATGAAGGCCTCACTCAGTCCCTAGCTGAGAACTGTGCCTCAAGATGTTCCTACCCACTCTGTGGCTCTTACATTCTTTGTGCCCCCTCTTCTGCAAAGTTTCCTGAGCCATGGCAGTCCAGGTGGCAGTCTGATTTAGTGTTGAGGTCTTTGTAGTCTCTGCATTTCCTCTTGCATAGATTTTGATTATTCTATCTGTTTGTCACCCCTACCCTGGGACTAAGAAACTTTTTTTTTTTAATCTGGAACTTATTCCCTCCATAACTAAAAGTATTGAGGCTGAGTCAACATAAAACATCAACTCTCAATACTGTTCATTGTGGATTTTGTTTCCAGTGCATGAACTTTGTGAGATGCATTCAGACCATAGCATACTGTAGCACATCCACCACCTAGATGTCATCATTTACATTTAAATGGATTTGCTTTATCATATATCTATCAGTTTAGCCTTTCCTTATTGATGGACCATTCAAATGTTTCAAACATGAGTTGTAACCAGTTCTCTTCAATGATGCTGTGATGGTTAAGTTTTGATGTCAACTTGGGTGGGTCTCTGAGAATGTTCACAGAAAGGCAGCCTCTCAGTAGGGGGCAGAATATAAGGAAGCTCAAAGGAGCTGAAAGTAAACATCCTTTCCTGTGTGGGCAGTGCAGGAAGGAAATTCCAGAGACTCAGGAAGCCATTAAGTCTGGGATAGAATTGCAAGACCCCACGCTAGGGCATATAAAGGTGAAAGAATTCTCTCCTTGCCATCTTACCCGTTTGCTGTTCTGTGTGTATGGTGTTGGTGATGGGTTTCTCTCTCTCTGCTTGGACCTGTGAAAGGGGAGCAGCCTCTTTTGCATTCTGGAATTTCCCCTGTATCTATAGCTACAAATAAATCCTTTCCCCCATAAACTGTGCCTGGTTTGGAGATTCATCCCAGCGGCATGTGTCTGACTACAACAGATGCCATTCCTAGGCCTTCTCAAGCATAGTGGTATGTGGGTAGAGCTTGGAAGAGCAAGTTGGCTTGTTCCCAGTCATTTACAGAGACCTTCATGGTACAGTCAGGATTAGAAATGGAAAGACTTAGGGAATCAAGAGCAGATTGCAAGTGAGACAGATGGCAGAGAAAACTGAGGAAAATCCAAGATCCATCAACACAACAAGATAGCCGACTTCCTACTGTAAGATGCATCACCTCTACCACCTCTGCAGGGACCCACAAGAAATTGCAAAGGAAGCAGCAACATTTTTTCACTGCTAGCCTGACAGCCAGCTCCAGGGGAACAGCAACAGACACTGTGGTGAATCAATACATGGAAGCAGAAACTCAGAGACTACAGAGAACTCAACACTAAACCAGACTGCTAAGGGACCCACCAAGGTTCAGCGACCATTGTGGAAGATAGGAGAGCCCTCAGGGAGAGTGGGATAAAGGAGAGGAGATAAGACTATAATCTTTGTTAAAAAAAAAAATAAAAAGAAAAATAAAAAAAAGAAATGGGACTGGGTATGATGGCACACTGTAATCCCAGCACTCAGGAGGCAGAGGTAGAAAGATGGCTGTATATTCAAGATCACCCTGAGACTACATAGTGAATTCCAGGTAAGCCTGGGCTAGAGCGAGACCCTACCTTGAAAAACCAAAAATAAATAAATAAGTAAAATGAAAACAAATAAAAAGTAAATGAGGAAGGGGCTGGGGAGTTAAAGGTGCTTGTTTGCAAAGACTGCTGGTCTAGGTTCAATTCTGCAGCCATCCACATTAAACTGGAGAGGCCTTTGTTTGTAGCAGCAAAAACCCTGGGGCACAGGCACTCACACACGCATGCATACATGCATGCACATGAGCACATGCAAATGAATAAATTTAATTAATTAGTTAAATATATTTTTAAAAATAGGAGAGGGAGTGGATGGATAGAGGAGTGGGTTCACCAGAACAGGGTCGGCAAGTAGGGACTAATTGAGGGCAATGGGAGAGGATTATGATCAAAGTACAGTATGTTCATTCTCAATAAAATTCTCAATATAAAAGATTAATTAAAGCCGGGTGTGGTGGTGCACACCTTTAATCCTAGCACTTGGGAGGCAGAGGTAGGAGGATTGACATGAATCTGAGGCTACCCTGAGACTACATAGTGATTTTCAGGTCAAAGACCCTACTTGGAAAAAAATAACAACAACAAAAAAGATAAATTAAAAAGTGTAGAGAAACATGGCTAACCCTCATAGTGCTGGAACGCCCTATGGGAGCCACTGAAGGGAGTCACCAACAGCATAAATGAGCAGGAGACCCTCAGACTATGAAACCAACCAGCCTGTCAAGAAGTACACACTTGTGCAATAGTGGCACACAGCTTCTGCGGTAACCAGCTGTTCTCTGATTTGGTACTGGAAAACAAGTCAGAATCCCATTGTCAGGAAACGCGTAGAACTCAGAGAGAAGGCACCACTGCTCTCTGGAGAAAAGAGTGGGCTTGCACACTAAAAAAAAAAAAAAAACAAAACTCTCAAAATTGGATAATCCCCTTTAACTCAAGCTGCTATCACTCTTTTTTTTGTTTTGTTTTGTTTTTCGAGGTAGGGTCTCACTCTAGTCCAGGCTGACCTGGAATTCACTGTGTAGTCTCAGGGTGGCCTTGAACTCATGGTGATCCTCCTACCTCTGCCTCCCAGGTGCTGGGATTAAAGGCGTGTGCCACCACGCCTGGCTCGCTCCTATCACTGTTGTTTGTTGAATCTCCTTTATTTTACAGATGGCAGAGAAAATGGAGGGGCACCAAGATCCATCCATAACACAAGAAGTAGCCAACTGCCCACCATGAGATGTGCCACCTCTACCACATCTGCCAGGGCACTGGAGAAATTGCAGGGGAAGTGATGACAAGAACACCGCTCTTACTGTTAGCCTGACAACCAGTTCCAGGGCAATGATGACAGATACAGTGGTAAACCAAAACCTATCAAAACAAATCCAGAGGGGGTGTAAAGATTGTAAGACCCAGAGTAAGTAGGAATATCCTGAGGCACGGTCCCACTGCTACCCCTCAGGGACTGACTGAGGCCTTCATGACCCCACAGTGAATATAACCACAGTGAGGAGAGCCTCCAGGGTAACAGAAATTGGGGTCAGGAGATAAAAGAGAATAACTTGTTTATTATAATTAATATAAAATAAAGGTAATTTTTAGAAATGTGGGGGGTCTAAAAAGGAGCAATATCTGGGTAAAAAGGAGAGCAATACAAAGTCCCAGGGAGTTTTAGTGACAGGAAGGAACTTGGCAAAGCTCTTCCTCCCCCTCCCTGGTCACCATCCTCATGTTTGTCTTCAATATCCTTGGGATGACTTGGGAAAAACCATGGCATATTTAAGAATCACCCACTGTAGTTGCTAGGCAACTTGAATCCCTACATCTTGTTTGTACCTCTGCTGGCCAGGTTGCCAGTGGGTGATCCTGCCAAGGGCTCTCTAAACAAAGACAAACACTCAGAGAGCACTTTGGACACACAGAAGCCCTGCAGGCCTACAGAAACAAGCAGGTCCTAAATTGGAGCGTGTTGATCTTTCACAAATTTCGCTAGTCTAAGGAACAGGCTCACATTACATCCAAAACAACCAGTGGTTTCTTATGCTTCTCTTTTAACATCCTAATTGGCAGGCTGTTGGCCAAAAAATTGCTAGTTTATCTTGTGCAAATGGTTTAAATATGTGTTTTAGGATTAAAATGATCCAAAACCAACACATTGCATTGCTTTCAAGTGCCTTTTTGACCTGTTCTCTGTGGAAACCAGATTATTTTAAAGCTCTCTATGTGAAATGTCTTTACTCTTCTGAGGGTCTATTCTGACCTCTGGGATTCCAAGGTCATGAGATTAGCCTCTACTTTTATTTTCAGTAACTTTTTTCTTTATTGAGATATTTGCTCAGAAATGAACTATAGAACATATGCTTCAAGTTTTATTCTTATGGACCTTTAACCATGCCATGAATAATATCCAAAACATCAATATTAAACCATATTAATACCATAACTGACCAGGAGAATGTTTGGATCTAATCTGTGGTCAACTGAATTTATTTTCCTAGTCTGCTTCTACAAATATAGTAGAATTGGACTAGGGAGATCCAAAATTTTCCTAGAAACAACTAAATGGAATTCTTTAAGGAGAAATTATATATAATATGAATTTCATTTCATTTAAATTCAGATTTACCACTGGGGATAAAAAATTGTTTCCTGGGAGCCAAGCCATATTTATTAAAAACAAATGTATTTCAAGTAATGGGTAGGTATCTCATAATTCTCAAAACATGACTTTTACTCACACAAATGCTAATATGCTCCTTTTTTCAGTAGTCGTTTTACACATGTGAACTTGAAGAACTTACCGTGAACATTGTAGATCCCTTTGGATCCTGTTGACCATGTCTGTGGACCTTTAGTTGCTGTAACAAATATCTGAGACAAATCAATTTAAAAAGAGGAATAGTTCATTCCTTAGAGGTTTTAATTCATGACCAACTGGACCTATAGCAGCCCAATGCACCACACAGGATCATGTGATACAGGAGGCATATTCACTAAACTGCCAAGTTTGAATGAGAGAGAACAGCCCAGGAACCCACAATTCTCTCATGTGGGACCCTACTAAGAGGCACGGAGGATATAGGATTATTTGCTGATACCGGAAGGCATCCCCACTGTCTCCTTCTGTTAAAGGAAGTTGAGGCGGGTGAGACCCCAATTATCTCAAGCATATTCTGGACCCTCCAGCCTTCCTTCCAGGCAGGCCATAGCAAGCCCTGAGATAAGCAAATTCAAGGCCTAAACTCACCCCAGCTGTAATAACAAACCTGGACAATAAGGTTACAGTTCCTCTGCAGTCATCACCATTCTATACATGTCTAGAGTCACGTAGAAACCCCCCCCCCACTTATCTAGGCAAACTAGGCATCCACAGGGTACTGGCCCCTTCCAATCCACTCATGAGACGTCTACAGACTACCCTGCCCCTACCAATCCCCTTGCTGTCTATGACCCTACCTCTATCTTTTTCTCTATATAAACAACTTTTATCTATACAATAATCGAGAGCTGTCCACTGCCACGTTCTCCTGGGTGGCTATGCCTGTCGACCTACTGCCATCCCAAGGACTCTGTCCACCCAGCTCCATGGATGAACCGGAGTGTTAGTGTAATCCGAAGTAATCCATGGACTACACCTTCAGAGAGTACACACTTCCTGCAGGTTCTACCACCTCCTCGTAGTGCCACAGGTCAGGGACCAAGACTTCCATAGATAGGCCTTTGAAGGACATTTCAGATCCACATGAAAGCCATTTCCACACATATTTTCATTTCTAGGATTTTTGCTTTCTAACAGCCTGAACCTGTAGCTCTCTTTGGAGTTCATTTCTCGGGTTTGGGAGCCATTTGACTGTCTTTGGGAGATTAGAAACAGCTGACAGTTCACAGTCGCATGGGGGGTGGGGAGGACTTTGGACCAACCAGGAACTGAAAGTTCTGCTCTTACCCTCAAGAAGGTACAAGTGTGGAGGTGTAAGCTAGAAGCTAGAGCAGGGGCTCAGGTGCTGCCTGAAATTGCTTCCTTGTCTTTCTTCTTCCTCTTCCCTTGCTCCCTTATCTGTTTCTCTCAACAGTCCTTGCTTAGCCTATCACTCAAAAGTCCACCTCTCAACTAGACTCTTTTTTTTTTGTCTTTGTGGTATTTCTTTTTATATGGTATATACTCACTGCATGTAATGATGGGTTTCATAAAGACAATTTCTCTCACATATATCATAAACTTTGACCATATTCACATCCCATACTGTCCCCTTTCTATACCTTCCTACTAGAGTACTTCCTTTCCCTTGCACTTTCATGTATATATAGTTCATGTATACACTGTTTTATATATATAAATAAAATATAGGATTCACCAATGAGAGAAATGATATTTGTGTTCTCAATATGGTTCATTTCTTTTAGGATGATGATCTCTAGTTTCATCCATTTTCCCTGGAGTTGACATATTTCATTCCTCTTCATGGCTGAATTAAACCTTCAGTATATATATATATATATATATATATATATATATATATATATATATATATATATATATATATATAATATATATATATTATATATAATGTTTTCCTTTACTCATTTATTTGCTGATGGACACCTAGGTTGGTTCCATAAGGTGACTCCTGTGAAGAATATTGTAGTAGACATGGATAAGAAATATCTCTGTAGTATGCTGACTTAACACCCTTCAAGTACATACACAAGAATGGAAAAGCTAGATCATATGGTATCAACTAGACTCTTGTCATTGAGATCTGAGAAGACATCCATCTGCTATAATCTATTCATTTGGCCAATGTTTAACCTAACCTATTAACCAACAGATAATTTCTTTTGCTTGTGTGTGTGCAGTATATGCATGTGTATGTGCTCTTGCAGCACCTCACGCCTGTGGCAGGGTGTGCTACCCTGCAGTGCTGAGCTTTGGAAAGTCAGGTGTCTCGCTTGTCATTCTTCCAGCCATTTAAAAAATGTTGTTTATGTATTTATCTATTTATTTTTGAGAGAGAGAGTGTGTATTAGTATGCCAGGATTTCGTACTGCTGCAAACAAACTCCAGATGCATGTGCCATTTTGTACATCTGTCTATGTGGGCACTGGAGAATTGAACCTGGGCCATCAGACTTTGCAAGCAAGGCCCTTTAACCACTGAACCTCCTCTGTCCAGCTCAATCTTCCAGCCATTTTTGTCTTGAGCCAGACACTCTTACTGATCTGGGAGCTTGCCATTTTTTTTTCACAAGCTCCAGCAATTTTCTGGTCTCCTGAGAAACGGGCATAATGGGCATGCATGGCTTTGCCCAGCTGATTATCTGGGTTCTGAGGATTATTATTCAATATTCAAGTAGTCTTGGGCCCTCATGCTTTCTTAGGAAGCACATAACCAGTGAGTCATCTTTCTGTCTTCAACAAATATTATGTTATTTATTTATTTGTAAGGAGAGAGAGAGAGAGAAAGAGAGAGAGAGAGAGAGAGAGAGAGAGAGAGAGAGAGAGAGACAGAATAGGCATGTCAGGGTCTCTAGCCAGCCACTGCAAAGGAACTCCAGATGCATGCTTCACTTTGTGCAACTGGCTTATGTGGGTATTGGGGAATTGAACCCAGGTCCTTAGGCTCTGGAGGCAAGCAACTTAACCACTGAGCTGTCTCTACAGCCCTCTCAACAAATATTTTTGAGGGTCTACTATGTGTTAGAGAAGTATGAATCTTTAGGGAAAATAGAAATGAGTTCTTGCACCAAGACCCCACTGTATCTTCTATCTGGACAGTTTGAGAATCCAGGGAAGGATTTAACACTGCTCAGTGTGTGAATTCCTTAGTGTATTTTAGAGTTTATTCAGACATTATTAGCCATCACTCATGAAAGGGAAAGAGAGAAGCCTAATAAATATCAATTGGAAAATTATGTCAATTATCCAAACCAACAAAAGTAGGCCAATAGAAAAATATCCATAAATTTTCCTGAGTACAGCAGGATGCACTGAGAAACTCAAAGATTGTAATTTGCATGTTAATATTATTTCCATTTTTATTTCAATTGCTTATCTCTAAAATTTGATAACAAAATATATAATGAGATAGAAAATTGTATTATTTGCCACAACAGCTCCTAAACATTCATCTGGATAGCTGCCATAAAAAGTACCTCTATTCCCACTCTGTATTTGAATCACTGATCCAATAAATATTTGGTGATTATTAGCAGGGACACAAGCTAATGACTAATCAGTGGTTTTTATATTTTTCAAAACCCCTGGAGAGCAGCAATTTGAATTGTTAGTAAGAATTAGAGATAAAGGGAATCTTCTTTTTCTACAACCTATTACTTTTTTTTTTTTTGATTCAGGGTCTTATGTGACCCCAGTTGGCCATGAACTCATTGTATAATGAAGGATAATTTTAAATTCTTGGTTATCTCACCTCTACCTCTCAAGAACTCTTTTCCTTTTTTTCCCTTCCTTTCTTTTCTTCCTGCCTTCCTTCCTTCCTCCCCAGCCCACCCTGTCTTTTCTTCCTTTCCTTCTTTCTTACTTTTTTTGTTGTTGTTGTTGATGTTGTTGTTGTTTTGGCTGTAGGGTCTTGCTCTAGACCAGTCTGACCTGGAATTCACTATGAAGTCTTAGGCTGGCCTCGAACTCATGGCAATCCTACCTTAGCCTTCCAAGTGCTGGGATTAAAAGCATGTGCCGCCTGGCCCAGACTCTTTTCTTCCTTCCTTCCTTCCTTCCTTCCTTCCTTCCTTCCTTCCTTCCTTCCTTCCTTCCTTCCTTCCTTCCTTCCTTTCTCTCTCTCTCTTTCTTTCTTTGATATGTGCATATGCATACTATGTATGGTGTTTGTGTATGTGTGTGTGCATGAGTTGTGTGCACACGTGTGTGCAGGTGTGTATGCCCCGTGTGCACACAGGTGGAAGCCAGAGATCTCCTCCTCTATTGCTCTTCTGCCATTTTTCCTGAGACAGTCTCTCACTGAACCTGGAGCTTGTGGTTTTTGGTTAGACTGGATGACCAGCGAGCCCCAGTGATCCTTGTGCCTCCACCTACCTTAGCAGTGGACTTACAGGCATGCGCAGTCACATCTGGATTTTTACGTGGGTGCTGAGGATTGAACTCAGGTCCTCACACTGAGCCATCATCCCAGCAGCAGAACTCATTTCTTTTTTATCAGATAAACTGAGAAATGCTTTATTAACATAACATACACAAACCAAAAGGGAAGAAAGTTAAACATCTATATCGTAACAAACAGGAAGTGATTCAATGTCCAGGCTTGACAGGATGCTTGAAGGGGACTGCAACAGATTACTTACTTGTGGTAGATCTAGGTGAAGGTGGATCCAGGCGCAACAGCTTCTCGAGCCTTCTATCCTCTTCCAGGATCTTGAGAGGCACTCCATTCATGGGGAGGGGTGTGATCTGGTGTTCTTCAGGGAGGTCAAAGCACTCAAAATCTACAGGATTAAAGGGAAAAACCTTTCTATTTCTGGGTAGGTATCATTAGAGGCAGGAGCAGAGCTTTTTGCTTTAACAGTTTTCTCAGTCAGGTCAACTTTTCCACAGTGAAGGCTTGCTGCTTCTGTTTGGGGGTCCAGTGGGCTTCATGGACTTTTCTGTAGCTCTGTTGACAGTTTCCAAGGCCTTCCTGGCAGTTTTAGGCAAGGTTGATGGAGCATTAAAGGTTTTGCCAGCATGGGGTGTTGAAATCTGAGGTCTCCCATCTAAGGCTCTGAGACCTGACACCAGCTTCAGCTTGTCCTTAGGAGTCACGTGGGTGCCTGGTTCTTCATTATCCTTATCAACAAAGATCAGAGTAGCCATCCTGGATCACTCCAAGACTACAGAACTCATTTCTTAAAAAGCAAATGATTACTATGACACAGACATTAACTGTGGTATGCAGAATCATCGCCTCCCATAGCTATCTCGTGGGGACACTTAAGATCCAAACTACAGCAATGGCCAAAGGGAATCAGAGTTGCAGATAGAATTAAAGTTGCTAAGCAAATTATCTTGAAACAGTGAGATTCTACCAGATTACACAAGTGGGTACAAGGTAAACAGAGGGGCACTTAGATGTGGAAAAGGAATGAGACTTATCAGTTTTAGAGATGTGAGAAAGGCTTGCACAGCCATTGCTAGTTCTGAACATAGATGGGACCATGAGCCAAGGAATGATGAGCTTCTAGAAGCCTGCAAAGACAAGGAAACAGGTTCAAACCTACAACCACAGAAAGAGCATCCAGAAAGACACATAGTTCTGGAAACACCTTGATGATAGCTCTACAAGACCCATTTCATACTATAAAACTGTAAAATTGTCATTGTATTGATCTCTGCAGTAATCATGTTTCAAATGCCATTGCTTTCTTTTGGACCAATAATCGTGAATATTTTCAAGTTTAAAAGTATTAGTGCCTCTTCCCCAATTCACTTTTGGGGATCTAATGTCTTTTCTTTTTCTCCTTCCATTTTTTTCTCTCTTAAAAATACTTTAGGGGCTGGAGAAATGGCTCAGCAGTTAAGGCACTTGCCTGCAAAGCCCAGGTATCCATGTTCTATTCCCCAGTACCCATATAAAGCCAGGTGCACAAGGCGGTGCATGCGTTTGGAGTTAGTTTGCAGTGGCTGGAGGCCCTGGTGTGCCCATTCTCTCTCTCTTTCTCTCTCTCTCTAAAATAAAAATAAGTAATAAATATTTTATTTATTTATTTGCAAATAAAGAGAGAGAATAAGGCATACCAAGAAATATTCCACTTTATGTGAGTTCTGGGGAATTGAACCTGGCCCAAAGGCTTAGCTTGCTAAGCAAGTGCCTTTAATCACTGAGCCATCTCTCCAGCTCTCCATCCATTTTCCCATTTTATTTAATGGACTTTGAAGATATGATATTTGGTGGTGACAATAATAAAAAATGAAATCCCAATGGGGGTATGACAACTAAAGGAGACTCACCAACACCTCTAGATGACATCTACTAAGATCAAAGACACAAAGTCATGACATTGGTATCACCAGGACCCCAAAAACTTCACATGGGTTTACTCATGCAGTAATGTATTCATTTATTCATTTGATTGAACATGAATAAGGATCTACTGAGTGCTGACCATGTGCCAGGAGCTGCACTACTTGCTGGGGATTCATCTGTGGTAAAGATCTCTGGACAGGTGATATGGACACATTCTGGTAATGGTAGGTAGGTGATAGGCTAGGTAGTTCTGTGGTTTGAACATGATATCACTCCAAAATTCATGTTGGAGTCTCTACCCCAAGGTAGTGGGATTAAGAGGCGACTCCTTGGGGCTGAGGATATTTAGTGGTAGGGCACTTGCCTAGTACGTGTAAGTCCCTGAGTTCAATCCCCAGCACCACAAGCAGTACATACTATCTCTCTCTCTCCCCTACCCTCCCTCTGTCCCTTCCTCTCTCTGTGTCCCTGTCTCTCTCTCTCTCTCTGTGTCTCTCTGTCTCTCTCTCCAGAACTGATTGAATCATGAGGATTTTGTCCTTTGGAGGAGTATCAATGCTTTCCTAAGAGAAGATTCAAAGATCTGGGGGTGTGGTTCAGTAGTAGAGTGCTTGCCTAGGATGTACAACGCTCTGGGTTCAAGTTCTAGCATAACATAAAGAGGCTTCAGGAAACCTCCTCACCCCTTTGTCCTTCAGCCCTTGTGCCTTTCCATGTAAAGTGTCAAATCTCAGCCTTCCCCTCATAGTTGCTATAAAGAGCAGGCAGACAACCTGCTGAGATCCTCTGGTCTTTCTCCCTCATAGCTCTCTGAAAGAGATCTTCTCCCTCCCACTGCCACCTAAGAAACAGAGGCTACCTGACTGCAGGAACAGGTTACATATTAACCAGGCACTCCCTGCCTCCCCCCTTTCCTTCTGAAACCCTTAAAAGCAGACATCTTGCCTTGTCTAGTGGGTGCTGTTAAAATAAAGCCTAACAACCCAGGTTTGATTCCCCAGTTCCCACATAAAGCCAAATGCACCAAGTGGTGCATGCATTTAGAGTTTGTTTGCAGCAGCTTGAGGTCCTGGCATACCCATTCTCTCTCTCTCTCTCTCTCTCTCTCTCTCTCTCTCTCTCTCTCTCTCTCTCT
>PVHP010007419.1:37634-56521 GCA_004024765.1 Zapus hudsonius | reverse complement strand
TCCAGAGGCATGGCCAGGAGAACCTGGCTGAATACTAGGCTATCCATGGTCCCCTGTCACAAGGACTGATCCAGACGAACCATGGAGGAGGCTATCCAGTGGAGGGGGGAGGGGAGGGCAGTGGGGAATTGGGGATAACAACTCATTGTTTGCCCACTAAATGTTGTAACTCATTATGGACAATAAATTAAAAAAAAAAAAAAAAGAAAACCTGGGTTCAAACTAATTCTCTAACTATGATCTTGAGCAAATTATTACCTGTCTTCCATTCCTTCACCTATAAACGAGGATGTGTCTACGGCCACTTCATTAGACTATGAGAATTACTGTATACTAAGTGCCCAAACCTGTCACTAGCTGAATGAAACCCACTGATTACCAGGACTGCCCCTTCATTATTAGTGTCTCTCCCCACGGCCCTAAAGAGCGACCCAAAAGTAATACCCTGGGTCAGCTTACTACTGTGCATAATGAAAGAGAGATCAGCTACATGGTGAGTCTTGGATCTCCACACACTAGTAGAGCTGTATTTACTTCAAAATTTTTAACCATTAACAGTAATGTAGCCATCTCCATGGAATTATATATGCACACTCACTAGAGTTAAGAAATGTTGATTAAATGGTGCTTCTTCTTGTTATTGTGAACAATTCCTGTTTCCCACCTATGTTTTTCATTTTCCTTTCTCCTTTTATCTTTATTGTGTGAGTTGTTTATTAAATTTAACCTCCAATCCAACTGACACAATTATTATTTGCTCTCTTGAAACATCTATGTAAGGAGGGAATGAGGAATCACAAAAGCATCTGCAACTTCTCGAATTTCAAGGCTCTGTTCCCAACAAGTCTCTGCTAAAGAATGTCAGAGCAACTTAAAATGTCACTTCACTTGAGAAAGTATGAGTCAAAATCAAAATACTGTTGCTTCCAAATTATTTGTGCACGGAAGAACCAAATGTATTAACTGCTTATTAAACTTTCTGGATAGATTTCCACAGTCAGATGGGACCAAGAGATGGCAGCTTACAAATTCCACATTAAAAAAACAAAGAGCAACAACTTCTAGAACTAGATCTTTCTCACTTGTTTAGATACAGTCAGCCAAAAACAACTCCATTCTAATTTCCACAGATAAGCTAAACAGAAAAAAAACTCTTGAAGTTCTTCAAGATAATAAACATTTCATATCCTCAGTGCCCAGCACTGAACATGAGTATTTGGGAGAAGAGTTCAGTAAGCCATGGCATGCCATGCGCTGACCTATGAGTTAGAATGATCACTTTGTGAGGTGACCAAGTTTTTCCAAATGGTTTTCATTTCATTTCAAGTGATGAGGATGAAGAGATGGCTCCCCAGTCAAAGGCACTGGTTGGTCTAGGTTCAATTCCACAGCACCCACATAAAGCCAGGGTGGCATCTGATGTTTGTGAAGCAGCAGCAGGAGACCCTTGTGTCCCCGTAGACATTTTGTTTATAATTTATGTGAGGCAATTCAGCTCACAAGCCCAATAGTAGAAAACAAACACAAGCACAGAGTCTTTAGACCTCAAAATATGAAGAAACAAAAGATACAAGTGCACATTCTATAGTAGGATATTCACATTTACATGTATACTGTGAACAGTAAGCTTGTAAAAGGCAAACTTTGAAAAAGGCCATAATGTGGTTTGTGTCCCTGTTCAGTCAGGCAATCATGCCACTGTGTAAACAACCACCATTGCCGGGCGTGGTGGCGCACACCTTTAATCCCAGCACTAGGGAAGCAGAGGTGGGAGGATCGCTGAGAGTTCAAGGCCAGCCTGAGGCTACATTGTGAATTCCAGGTCAGCCTGGGCTAGAACGAGACCCTATCGCAATAAACCAAAATAATAATAATAATAAAATAAAGAACCACCATCAAGTAAAGTAGTCCTTTCCCTGGACATTCGCGCTCTTCCTCTCCAACAGTCACTACTCAAACGACAGAAAGGAAGATCTGCTGGCCAATGTGTCCCTCAGGATTCAGGGGGGACACCTGAACTCATGAGAAATTACAGCAACCAGACCTCACCTGCTGACCTTCTAAGCTGCCATCTCCATGCACAACAAACAGCTCTCTGGACAAGAGAAGGATGGGACAGCTACATCCTAAATTGGAAAACAGGAATTTTATTTACCTGCTGCAGTCGTGTTCAGTATCACAGCACAGGGAACCTCTTAACGATTCCTTTTCTGCTCCTCTAGTGGAGAAAAGGAAGCATCCCATATAAAATGTTGGGCAGCTCAGATTTGGGGAGCAGAGCAAGCTTTCACTTTGGCAGAGAGTATCAGTTAAATGTGTTAAGAAAAAAGAAAACTTTCTCAACTGATTTTAGCCTTTTTTTTTCTACCTCAGGCCTCTAAAGATGGCTAACATGAAGACACCAAAATGTTACTGCAGATATGGCTCCTTTGGTAGAGTGACTGCCTAGCAATCACAAAGCCCTGAGTTCAGTCCCTGGCATTAAATAAACTGGGTGTGGTAGCATAACTCTGTAATTCCAGCTCCTGGGATAGAGGCCAGAAGGTCATCTTCAGGTACAGAGCAAGTTCAAGGCCTTGCCTAGTATGAGATGAGCTTAGCTGCCTCATCACAGGGGCAGTTAGATGCTCTTCCAGCAGGTGACAGCTGACAGTTCTTGGCTCAGGATGCAGGCTGTTGGCTCCTTAGAAGGACCTGCAATACTAGATATGGGGTGCAGTGGATAAAAGTCACTCAAATGATGCTAACCTAGAAGTCAAGGTTGAAAAAGATTGAATTAGACTACCTAGAAAAAAGAGAGATAACAATGAGTCGTTAATGAAAGGGAGAATGTATTCAAGCACAGAAATTTTAGAGATAAAAATGTACTGACTGATGGAACTAAGTCCAGCTCCAGCTTGGGTCTGATACATGATACATGTCTAGACTGGATGGTATGTCCACTGCACATGCTACCAGCAGAGGTTTTTTTTATCTGTTTTGTTTAGCTTTGTTCTTCTGTTTAAGTGCTAGAGATTGAACCCAGGGCCTCACAGTTGCTATCAAGTGATCTGGAGGCTCATACCCAGAGCCTACAGTGTTTAAAATCCTTTCTGGATTCATCTGGTTTGCATATTGTAATAGTCAGTTTGCATTGCTGTTCTAGAATGACTGAGGTTGGGTAACATAAAGAAAACAGGTTTTATTTAAGTTTTTGAGGCTGAAAGCCTAACCAGCCTGGCACTGTGCTGGTGAGGTTCCCCAGTGGCAGCTCATCAGGCCAGATCATGTGCAGGAGGAACCATGAGGCCAAATAGGTAGCTGATAAACATGCTTCCTGGTTCTTAGAGTTCTCTGAAAGTAGGCCTGCCTACCATACAGTGCTGAGCCCCTCCTAGCCAAGATCATTTGATCCCTCCCTGACCTCTAACCCTGTGGGTGCTGACACATACTTGCTAGGTGACTCTTGCTTGAGCACAGATTTCCTCCCTGGTGATATCACTATTGGATGGAGTTTGTCCAAGAGCTGGTGAGGCTGAGCAAGTGAAAAGGCATTAGTAAAACGATGAGTCAGCAGTAAGGCAGAAACAGACGTCCTGATGAAATAACACTAATGCTTTGGGCCCTGCCTCAGATGAAACCAAGCTCAACTGGAGGCCCCTGACTAACTTCTACCAGTGACCTGAGGGAGGCAAGTGATGAGAACACACATCTGTCTGCAGCCAGAGGTCACAGATCAGCATGTCTGTTTTCAGCACTGCCCATGATGGCTGACATTATAGACAACAAACCTCCTCCCCAAATGACTTCTCTTACCATGAAACCTGATCACACCAAGCCAGTGCTTGTTCCATCAAGAAAGAAAAGCAAGAGAGCAAGCAAGAAAGGAAGGAAGAATAAACAGAAGGGCAGATATCCGGAACATCTGATGGGCAATTACAACATGATTGGGAGCACCCTACTAAAACAGTGTTGGGGTTCCTATTAAGGTTCCAGACAAAACATCTCTGGGTAAGGCCTCCAGTTGTTATACTACAGGATAAACCTGCTCATTTCAATATTTTTGGAGAATAGGGAAAGACAGTCAAGGGCCCAGTGTTTTTGACCTCTGGGCTATTTGTTGTCTTTTCTCCTTGTCATAGGGTTAGGGGACCATCCTGCCCCAGGTCAAGGGGTCTCAAAGGACACTTTGAGATAAAGAGAAACATGTTTGAATCTGATGTGGGCAGTGGAGATTACCCCATTCCTAGAGCCAGCTCTCAGCCAGCACATGACAATATATCACAATTTTATTACACTCCCTTCCTTCACCACCACCAAATCAAGACAAGCACTATTTCCCTCCCGTACTCACTCCAGTTACCAAGGAACACTGGAACAGGAGACTAAGGACAGACAGACAGACAGCAAGGGATTATCACAGGCTGCTGAAATTTCTTAACTTCTCTCCCCAAATCCTCCTTGTAGCGCATACCAGTAACAGCAGCAATATGAAATGTAATCATAGCTTCCACTTGTCCCTTATGTGGGGCCATGCTAAGTCCTGATATGGATCAGCTCAGCTAACTCTAAGAACAGCCTCATGGCATGCTGAACTCATTCTCATTTTATAGGTGCAAGAGGCCTAGAGAGGTTGTTTGTGTGGAGGAACCTGGTAAACAAGTTTAGGCCCACAGTGCAGCCCTGGAGAGCACTCTTGCTCAGTCTCTACTGCCTCAGCAGAAATCTGGGGGAGCTCCAAGTCTGGGGACTGCTTGTACCAACAA
Organism: Zapus hudsonius; assembly: GCA_004024765.1. NCBI lineage: Eukaryota > Metazoa > Chordata > Mammalia > Rodentia > Dipodidae > Zapus > Zapus hudsonius. The sequence goes on along the minus strand of PVHP010007419.1, from coordinate 51,776 downwards.
GGGGTAAATCACGTCACTGCTGAAACTCAGTTTTCTCACCCACATGAAGTGTTGGAGTAGATGATCCCTTCCAACCAATAGTTGTGCACCAACTACGGGGGCAGGAGAGCCATGCCCCATAGTGACAAGAACAAAAAGACAGAGGAACTCAGTCTGTTTGAATTAAGTTTTCATTGTTAATTTTAGTAAACTATATGAAACATAAAAACCACCATTTGCACCACTGCACGCACAGACAGCAACATAAAGCACATTCACTTTGTGCCACCATCTTCCTCCAGAACTTCTTGTACCATCCCAATTCAAATTCTGTATCCACTAAATGGTTCCCCAACTCCCCTTGCTCTTCAACCACCATTCTGTGTTCTGTCTCTACCTGTGTAACTACAATGGCATCTCAAAAGCGAGGTTTTACAGTATTGGTCATGTCAGGACCAGTGGATGTACCAGGGCAGAATCTCCTCACAGTTCTGTAGCTTGTGACTAGATCCCCCTCTTTGGATTGTATACACCTCAATCTATTTATCCAGTCCTCTATTCACACATTTGGGTTGCTTCTACCTTCTGGCTGAGAACACACATGAACAAATATCTCTGGTAAAGAAAGATGCAGCAAGATTGATTCAATTTATGTTCAAAATGATTTTAATATATAAGCAGATTTTTCATCAACAATCAAAACACACTGCCCTTCCTGAATGAAGCTGAGCTGTCTCCACACACACCTGGAGATGGTGGCATGTCCTCAGATGAGTCACACACATATTCAGACACAGCACACAGCACTGCTCTGTTAGCACACTACCTAAAGAAAATAATCTCTTAGAAAGAACCACAAGGAGGGGAGGGGGGCAAGGAGGGAATTGTGGATAACAACTCATGGTTGACCCACTAAACAATCATTATGGACAATAAAGAAAAAAATGAAAGTTTAAAAAAAAAGAAAGAAAGAAAGAACCACAAGGAGGAAGGTCTGGATGAACTTTGTAGGGGATTTAATGAGGATTTTTCTTGACAGCACATCAATTTCTACAATAATCATAGGATTTCTTTTAACCACCCAGCAGTTAGTTCAAGCTGTAAAAAAAAAATCTTCAACAATAAAAGTCATTTGTTAACTCTTACTGTGGCAGTTTGAATGTAAAATGTCTCCCATAGCCTCAAGTGTTTGTGATTGAACCTCATACTTAGTCCCCAGCTAATGGAGTCTTACAGAGGTGGAGCACTGCTGGAGGAGGTGTGTCACTGAGGCCAGGCCAGGCTTGCTGGGTGTTTAGAGCTCACCCAGACTACATCTGCTGTGACAATATGTGATGCCCCAGCTATCTGCTCTGTCATGTTTTCCCCACCATGATAAAATGTCCCTTCAAAACTGTAGGCTGAAATAAACCCTTTCCTCTCATAAACTGTCTCTGGTCAAGGGTTTCTTCCCACCCAGCAACAGGAAGGTAACTGCTACAAGATTTTTTTCATGTTCTTATAACATTTTCTCCCCAAACAGGAAAATAAAAACAAAAATTGAACAATCAACTGTCTTGTTACCTTTGTACGTAATCCTCTTTGCAAAATAATAATTTTTTTATGCTGCCAAATCTACAGGAGACCAGGCCACTCCTCAGAGGAGAGAGAAGTCCTGACAATCTCATGGAGCTGGGTGAAAGGAGTAAGGTGGCTGCCTGCACATTGGCAGATGCTATAAAACTATTAGACAGAGAAAAAGAAAGATCTTTCACAAATGTTTTAGCTAAAATTCACCAAATAATAGTTGTAAAATTTTCATTATAACCTAGATATATAAGATATTGGCTTCAGGGCTGGAGAGATGGCTCAGTGGTTTAGGCACTATGTCTGAAAAACCTAACAACCCAAGTTCCATTCCCCAGTACCCATGTAAAGCCCGATGCACAAAGTGGTGCATGCATCGGGAGTTTATCTGCAGCAGATAGAGGCTCTGGCACACCCATTCAGAATCTCTATCTCTCTGTGTCTCTCTGTCACTCTTCTCTCTCTGCTTGCAAATAAATTTTTTAAGAAAAAGTTACTGATTTCAGCTGTGATCTGACACTGTTTCTCAAGTTAAACCAGAGTTTAGACACTACCCATTAAAATGATCATCCATTTTGAGCTAGTAAGCTAGAGTCAGATTTTTCCATTCATGTGATGCACATCTCCAGGAGGGACAGGACAATCAGGTCCAGGACCATGACTGATGAATGGAATGAGTCCAGGCAGCCTGTGCAAGAGCCACACCTCAGAGAGGCAGGAGAGAGGCAGGATAGGCCCTGCCTGATCAGACAACACACTGGGCCCGAATCCAAAGAGTAATAATGCAAAACGTGGGAGATTGGAGCTGAGCGGCCCCACTGAGAGTGCTCCTACCATGAATTATGACCACCCTGTCAGGTACTGAGACACAAGTAGCATCCTGCCTTGAGTCCAAAGTAGAGCATCAAGGATGTCTGACTGTCATCCTTGAGTCTTTGACCCTGTTAAATCATATAGACAGCTGATTGTCTGGGAAAGAAAAGTTGTTCTATTAAAACGAAAGGCAGCCTTTCTGTAATGCCCTGAAAATGGGGAGGTCCTGGGTTAGGAATATAAAATCCATAAGATTTCCAAAATGAATATGTGATTCATGGCTATAAAATTTGACTATTTCTCTTCTGTTAACTACTATAACTTGGATTTCTTTTTTTTTTTTTTTTTTTGCATGTTGTCTGTGCGTTTGTGTGTGGTGTGGTATGAGAAATGTATGGTGGATGCACATGTGTGCACAGATACATCCTGTATGCATGTGTGTGCAGAGACGAGAGGAAAACACTGGGTCTTCTTCTCCTATTGGTCATTCATGTATTTCCTTGAAATGGGGTCTCTCCCTCAACATGGTGGTGTTATCTATCAGGGAGGCCCAGCAATCTTCAGGTCTCACCCACTGTGCACTGTGGTTACAGATGCACAGCATCTTTACGTGGGGTCTGGGGAATCGTACTTGATGGTCTCTGGCTCAAGAAGCCCATGTGCTCTTAACTGATGATCCATCTCCCCAGCCCTAGAACTGTGGTTACTTTCAATGAACCCACTATAGGTGAAGGCAGGTGAAGCTCCCACCAGTGAGATTTCCCTAATGGCCCATACCAAGGCTGGATGGAGGACTAACTTAGTGAGCCCTTTTATTAAGTGCATCAACTCAAAACAGAAAAAAAAACTAAAAACTAAAAAATACTTGTCTGTATTTAAGCATTTTCCCCATCCCTCCAAATATAAAAGTCAAATTACTGCCATAGTTTGTTTTAGCATATAACTTCACCTGCTCTGAAGCCCGAGATTACTTGATATCTGTAATGACTAAAGATACTTTACAAGAAATGAAAGGAAATACTATTAATGTAGCCATGAAACAAACACACTTTGTCAATCTGAAGATACATATGCATTTGTGAGTTGCGAGCATGCAGGCATACACACACATGCTTGAAACCAATATTTTGCCCTTTAAAGAAAAACCACCAAAAAGGAAAATTTGAGTCATTAATTACACTCAGCTATTTCGTGGAAAGCAGCAAGCTGCTTCTAAGTCTAAAAATACCCTCTGCACATTAAGCCCTGTGTTTGTTCTCCACCTGCCTCGTTCTGCTGCATGCCTGTTCATAACCGAATAATCCTGACTGAAGAATAAGATATCACGTAAAAAAAAAAAAAAGTGTGAGCTTCAGCAAGAAAAAAGAAAAAAGCTTGTACATGACAGGCTCCTCCACCCCCAACAGGACCTGAACCAGAGGCACTGAGAAAAATCTGGAATAACACATAGATTTCGTGGGAGGATACTTAGGGGCTCATGGAATAAAAGGAAGAAATCACACAAAGCTAAAGAAAAAGAAAAACTTCCATTTTTCTCAAGAGATCCAATGTCTATTATAGTTCCAACTATAATGACAATCGCTGTATCCTAAACCCTAATCTCTAAATTCACATGGCATTTTCCATTTCATTTCCATGGCATTCTACATGAACACTGTTCTTTTCTGCCTTCTTCTCTGCCTCCTGCTATTACTGTGGGTTTTTCTGTAGTCCCGAATGTATCTGCACAGTGTGGATTATCATGAAACTGATCTTTAAAGTCTGATCTCTACAGACTCTAAAGCAGTGGCATTAGAGATGCTACTATATATTAGATGTTGTTTGTAGTTCTAGAGTCAGCACACCCCCGGCAATGAGAAGCAAACCCATACCTCTCAATAGGACAGAAATAGTGTTGCACAGATATATCATTAGCAAAATTATACAGCTAGATCATTCCTGTCTGGGGGAGGGGAGCTACTCCATAATTAATGCTTTATTAAACTGTTCTCTGAAGACCTGTCTGAGGAAAGATGAGATTCTGAAGAAGCTGTGCTGTGTGTGTCTTCAGCATTATACTACCTTTAATACCTTCAGGGTTTTTTGGTTTTGTGTGTGTGTGTGTGTGTGTGTGTGTGTGTGTGTGTGTGTGTGCGTGTGTGTGCGTGCGTGTGTGTGTGTTCTTTGTCTTCACTACTGTCTTTAAGGCTAAAGAACATAGGACATTTAATTAAAAACAGAAGAATTTAAGAATAGCGGTGCTTCAAAGAATGTGTTTCTATTAAACATTGATCCATTCATCGAGGAAGACTTTGTGTTGTGGAATAAACCCCAGCATTCATGCAATTTTAATAAACACATTCCTACTTCATTTCCTTATATTTAAACTGCTGCTCAGCTTCCTGAATATTTCAAGCATTTCTAACACAATGGCAAAAAGTGGAAATAGTATTTATTGGAATCCAAAATAAACAGAAGTGTAAATATGGGGCTGGGGGTTATAGCTCTGTGGTAAAGGGCTTGCCTAGCATATAGTTTGATTCCCAGCACCACAAAAGAGAGGAGGAGGAAACATTTTTAAACAATGAGTCGGACATGGTGGTGTGTACCTGTAATCCTAATACTTGTGACATCATAGCAAGATGATCACAGCAAGGTTGAGGCCAGCCTGGGCTACATAGTGAGTTCCAGGCCAGCAAGGCCGATCTCAAGAAGCAACAGCAGAAAAACACAAAAGAAACATTTTAAAAGCCCAATGGGAATTTTGCTCCAAACTGCCATCCACTCATATGGACAGACATGGGCCATGCCCACAATGCTATTGAATTCATGCTACGAATGCCTTGCTAAACTCTGTCTACCCCAGGTACATCCGAAAAATACATCCATGTGAATATGGGTGGTATCTCTTGAGTGGCCTCATAGAATTCCATTGTGTGAATGGAGGGAAATTTCAGCACAATTAACACAACAATGAATTTTGAACATCTGTCTATGTACACATCTCCAGTTACATACTTCTTATGATAAATTCCAAGAAGTTCCTTCATCAAAAAGAATCTATACATGGGTACACAGTGCCTGTCTGGCCCCCAGAGAAAGGAACCTATAGGACATGGAGTACTTGTGACCCCATACCCTTACCAAGACTGGGTTTTGTCCATTTTAATTTTTAGTTGTACATAACAAATCCTAAATCCCCTTAGTCATGTGGGCCACTTTGGTAGGTAGAGTTTTTCATTTTTATGTAGAAAAAAAATCACCCACCTTGTTTCGCAGCCTCTCTACCTAAGTCATGTTCAGGAAGCATCTCTCCTTGCACAAGAGGGCCCACCCATGTTTTTCTTTACTATGTTATAACCTTTTATTTTTGTATTTTCCAACAACCGAAAATTTTAGTGTAAGATATGATAAAGGGGTCCAGTTTTAATTCTCGAATGGAGAGTTAACTGTCCACACATCATTTACTGAATAATCCATTTTTTTCTGCACTCTTTTGAAATGTTGCCTGGCTTGTACTACCTATTACTGGACTTGCAATTTTGTTCCATTGACTGAGCAAGTGATTTACTAAATGAATCATTTAAAGTCTCCCCCAGCATCCTCTGCCAGTGTGAAGTTCTCTTTCCATCATTAACACATCACTACTACTTAGGATGAGTTCTTGGTTTCTCTGAGCCTTACTTTCCTTGTCAATAAAATGGACAGGATGGTTCTGTGGGGATCAATATGTATGTTTTACCTGTGCTGAGCATCATCAGGCTCGAAAGTCAGAGACTTGACCCCTACCTTCTTACCTTCTCAACTGTGGTAAGTATATCAAGGGAAGCTGATGGGATCTAGCAAGTCAGAGAAGGGGGTTAAAAGAAATAACATCTGCATTAAGAGATAAAGGATAAGTAGGTGTGAACTACCCACAGGGTACTAGGAGATGGTCAGGTGGGGTCTGGGTTCAAGCTAGCCTCAAGGGCCTGACTACTGAATCCCACACTCACTGCTCTAGGGAGGCTTGTCCACACAGTCTCCTTGGCCACAACCCTACAAAGGGCAGGTTTCTGCACACCCTCAACCTCTCAGTTTGATGTCACTTCTCAGGGAGGACCAGCAAAAGGGTCTCCAGTAAGAAAGGCAATGATGTAAATAAATCATACACAATCCTGTTCATTCAGTAGAAGCTCTTCAACCTGGACATGCTCTAAATTTTTGGTGTCTAAAGACACAGAAATTTACTCTCTCCAAGCAAAATTATGCAAGTGTCTGTGAAACTATAATCTGTCATGGTTTGATCCAGGTGTCCCCCACAAACAAATGAATGTGTTCTGATTTTTGCATCCTCAGCTGATGGCAGTTTGGATTTTACAACCTCAATGGAGCTGTGTTGTTGGGGGTAGGCTTTGGGGGATTATAAGCCAGCCTCCCCTTGCCAGTGTTTGGCACACCTTCCTGCCACTGTTTGCAGTGCTGTGGTGGAGGTGATGTCCACCCCTCTGCTCATGCCATCATTTTCCCTGCCAGGATGGAGTCTCCCCTCAAGTCCATAAGCCAAATAAACCCACCCCTCCACAAGCCACTTTTGTTTGGGTTCTTTCTGCGCAGCAACTAGAAAGCTGACTACAACACTGTTCTTTTGTACAGAGAAATAGAAGTATCCTCCTATGTCTGGGGTGCTCTCGGCTCGACTTCATAAATAACCTTTCTATATACTAAAAAGACATGTCCTCTCTCCACAACACGATGTTGGTGTGACATGTATGAGTCCCCAATATTGTAATGTGTAGCACACATAACAAATTCTAATTATATACTTGCATGATTATTGGTCTTTCTTCCACACTTCATTGTCAATTCTATGAAGACAAGAGATGAGCAAGCCTTTTTAGAAATATTTTTTTATTTATTTGCAAGCAGAGAGAGAAAAGGTAGGAAGGGGAACACACCAGGACCTCCTGCCTCCAATAGAACTTGAGATGCATGTGGGTCATAGTCAGCCACACACCACTGGGATGAATATCCAAACCAGGCACAGTTATGGGAGGAAAGGATTTACTGAAGCTATAGATACAGGGGAAGTGCTATTACAGTAAAAGAAGATGACCTCTTTTCACAGGTCCAAGCAAAGAGAGAAACCCATCATCAACACCACACACAATAGCAAACAGGCAGGAAGGCTAGAGCGAGAAATCTCCTTCCCCTTTATATAGCCTTAGGGTGGAAGTCTTGCAACCCTATCCCAGACTTAATGGCTTCCTAAGTCTCTGGAATTTCCTTCCTGCACTGCCAACACAAGGAAGGGATGTTCATTTCTAGCTCCCCTGAGCTTCCTTACATCCTTCCCCCTACTGAGAGGCTGCCTTTCTGTGAACATCCTCAGAGACCCAAGATAATTAAAAAGAACAAGTTGACAACAAAACCTAACCATCACAATGTGTTACTTTATACATCTGGCTTTAAATGGGTACTGGGGAATTCAACCTGGGCCATCAGCCTTTGCAAGCAAACACCTTTAACCACTGAGTCAAGAGGGATAAGCCTTTTACTCACCCCTCCACACCCAGAATTTAGTGCAGAGCCTGGCAAGAGATGATTTACAATCAACTTTTGTAAGATGGTTGTCCAGAGCACAGATGTGGGAGACTGGCCCCAAGCTGGTCAGGGAGAGGAAAGCAAGAGTAAAGCCAGAAAGGTCGCAGCAGCTCCTTGTTCAGGATTCTGGTCTTTGCAGAGGCTTTAAGCAGAAAAACGGCAAGGATAGACGTGGGCTTGGCTAAAATGTGAACCAGCTGGAAGGAAGGAAGTGATAGAGAGAGTGTGCCTGAGAGAAGGTTTCAAGACAGAATAAGGCAGAGGTGGGATGAATGCTAAACAGTGAACTTTCTGAGGAACTGATACAGTGTAAGGAAAAGACATTGTGACATGTACAATATATCACTAGGACAGATTTTGCATCTGAAAAGTAAATTCTACTTGCCTAGTAAGCTTGGCATAAACAGTGAGATAGTACAGGATGGGAATAAGTTGTCATTACAAAGTCAAAATGGGAGTGTGCCCTGGAATAAAGTCTACACCCCACTGGTGAACCCCAGTTCTCAGATACGTCACTTACCCAAGGAACATCAATGAATCACACTGTCATAATAAACAGTATGCTTTATGTGCCATATAAATACTGAAAGAACAACAATATCCAATCAAAACCACAAAGCAAGGCTGAGTTCTTTCCAAAGGACTACACAAAACATTGTGTGTATGTGTGTGTGTGTATGTGTGTGTGTGTGTGTTGCATATATCAAGCTTTAAGAATTCCAGGAAGAAAAACACCATCATCTGATATACAGGTTATCTGTAAAAATGATCTTTTAAAATGAGCTTTTAAAGGATGGAAAGAGGAAGAATGAGGGGGAAGGAAGAGGATATTGTAGACAGGCAAGCAAGGTTTAGTAACCAGTGAACTTTGATAAAGTGTACAAAACTATACCCTGCTTCAAGAATTATAAACATGTTTTGATAATTAAGACTCTGGAAAGTCCTGCCATACAGAAACTATGCCTTGTCCAATATTCCTGAATTCAGTTGACCTCTGTCTATATAGCCCCTCCCCCATTCCATCAATAAAAGACCCTTTGGGCTAAAGAGTCAGGAATCTGGGAGGGGGTTTGTGTGTTCAATGGCTATGCCCTCCTCAGCCTTGTGAGTTGTAGAACCAAGCATGGTCTGAGGCAGGTGGGGGAGCCACTGCAACAGCTCATGTGCTTTCCAGCTGCCAGCAGAGATGTTAGCCTGGGCTGGGATGGGAGCCCCTGCTAAGTGATGCATGAAATAAAGACAGAGCCTCACTAAAGTCACAATAAAGAGCAAGAAAAGGAGAGAAATCTATAGAAAGAACTGTACATGTTAGTCCAGGCTGCATTCCCACCACAAATCAATATAGATTTTATGATGTTAACAGTTCTCTCATGAGCCAGATGAGATTAAAATACAGACACAATTAAGAATCCATCTTGTGTAAGGAGTTTTTAAATCAAGTTAACTCATAAAGTAGCTTATTAAAGTATCCCTTAATAACCTTCATAGAAAGACTCCTACATCAAACAGACCAAACCTCACCATCTACCAGCAGTGGCGCTTAGGAGCAAAGTACACACAGCCTCCCTTAAGCAGCTGCTTAAGAAGCGTGTACGCATGCGCACTGCAGGGTCCTCAGATAACAGGCTGAACATGCTGGGATGCATCTACTCTGCTACATCTCTCTTCCTTCAAAACCACTCCCATACAGGGATTATTTGAAAAGGTGAATTATTTTTAATGATGTCTAAAGGACTGAACCTACAAGTACACAGCAAATCAAAGTCTCATTTGAGTATAAGCTCATAATATTAGCTCCACAGATGTAAAGAGATTCTGCAGAGGCTGAAAAAGTGAACTGCACTGTGGAAATGATTTCACACGGTAGATGTCTCAGAGATCGAAGCACTTTGCAATGAAGCCATTAGAAAAAGAAAGCCAACCCACCCATGAAGACTTGTGAATGGTCTGTCCCCCACACCCACTAGTCACAGGTGCTCAGAACAGGAAAATGAGGAGGAAACCCTACCTGTCCTCTGACTTCTCTTAAGCTGGCCTCATCACATTCTAGGCCACTGATGATGGGTGGCATCACACCATTTTCTAAGTTATTCCGAGATCTCTTGACCTGTACCCCCACGACCCTGCTGAGTGTCGGGCACAGAACAGATGACTCATACAGCTCTAAGCAAACGACCTTCCATTTTATAAAAGACAATCAAATCCTCTAGCTGGTACGAGCAGAAAACTCCTTGGTGGTCAGACAACTGGACCACTTATATAGTCAAGCTGTAGAAGGGCATGTTATGGAAGATCCAGTTAAGGCAGCCTGCTGTGCCTACCAGCAAACTCGCTTTCTCCTCCTGTACCCTCAACACCTAACACAGAACTGCTGTGAACCCTACTCACCAAAACAGATGAGGACTTCTCCCAACAAGCAACCAGTTTGGTAGATGGTTCCACAGTAGATACCAGCAATGTCCTCTATGGCACTACCTAAAGGAAAGACCAGATCCCAGGAGGTTGCCCCTCCCCCCACTTCAGACATCAATGGTTAAGTACAGGTTATGGCATGTGCTGTTGACCAGCCAGCTCAAAATCATAGTTCCCGCTACCCTTTCCTTGAGTTTGACTAGTTTATTAGACTGCCTCACAGAAATCTGGAAAATGACTTACTTACATTGATTTATCTGTTTGTTAGAAAGAATATAAGGAAGGATCCAGAGGAACAGGCATGTAACAAGATATAGGAGAAGGGCATCAAAGCTGGGTGGCCTCGCCAAGCACCCCACATTCCAGAAATTTCCTTGGGCACACCTATTAGAGAGTTCTCCCAAACACTGGGATGCTGGGTTTTTATGAAGGCTTCTTAAGTAGGCATGACTGATTAAATCACAGGCCACTAGTGATCAACTTAACCTTCAGCCCCTTTCTTTTCCCTAGAGGTTAGGGTGGGGCAAAAATTCTCCAGGACACTCAGATCATACCTTGATTTTGGATCAGCCCCCATTCTGAAATTATTAAAGGCCCCAGTCTCTCTAGTCATGACATCAGCAAAAAAAGACACTTCATAGGAAATTCCAAGGGGGTTTTGGCCAGGAAACTGGGACCAAAATCAAATGCATATTGCCTAATCTCATGGTTCTCAATCCACTGGCTTCCTCACTAGCAGTCACTTTATTTTTTCTCTTTATTCCTGTCTTCTTGAAAGCCTCAGGGTATTGTTAGTACAATTTGCACTTGTCTATTTATTAATCCGTTTTAACAAAAGCAGAATAAACATGATGCTCACAGATTTAGTTAAGCAGGATCACTACAATTTAACTTTGCTTTTCAATAAATGATAGTAATTTTTTTCTTATGGAGATGATGCCCTGTCAGCTTCATTGATTATGTACCTATAATTCCAGCTACTTAAGAGCTGGAGGCAGGAGAATTATGAGTTCCAGGCCAGTTTGGGCATTATAGGGAGAACTGGAAACCTTTCACAGAAAGAAAAAGGAGAGGGAGAGAGGAAGACAATTCATTTAAAAAATAAGTCAGAGTAATGATTAATTTTGTATGTAAACTAGCAAAGTTAAGAGACAGCTGTGAAAATATTCCCTACTTCTGGGTGTGTTCAGGATGTTGTTTCTGGAAGAGATTAACTTTTGAATCAAACTAAAGCCATCCAATTCCTTAAGGGCCTGGACGGAACAAAAAGGCAGAAGAGAGGCAAGTTTGCTCTGTCTTCCAGAGCTGGGACTTGGATCCCAGCTCTGGAAGGTTTGGGGGCCTATGAACTACCAGACTTACACCAGCAACCCCCAGGTCGTCAGGTCTTTGGCCTTGGACTCTCAGCTGCCATGGTGTTAGGTCTCTGTGTTTAGGCTGGACAACACCCTCAGCTTTCCTGGTTCTGCAGCTTGACAAGGGCATAATGTGTGACTGTCTGACCATCATCACTGCTTGAGCCACTTCCCATGATAAAGCATCTCTCACAACTATACCCTGTAGTTTTTGATGAAGAATCTTTACCAATAAAGTCATCGACGTAAAACAGTACAAGTGCCAAAATAAAGCAATATCCATTTATCAGCCTGCAGCAGTATATATTCAGCAAATCAAATGACAAATTTGTGTAAAAGTCAAATCATGCCACCATACTGAAAGAGGCTAACTGTATAAGTGCATTTGAGTCACCCAGCAGCTGACACAGTGTCACTGGACAGGAAGAATGTAGATATTCTAAAGGGCAAATGATATGGAATAGCTGCATAACTTTCTGCCTCCTAAAAGCAGAGACAGAGTAATATTATTAAATTTAGACGAACAATTGACAGATTTTTATGATGTTTGCTGCTTAACACATGTTCTTTCATGTTAAGTCATTTATGGCAAAAATGAGTCAAAGTTCATCATGTAAAACAATTATATGATTGTTGAAACTGAAAATGGACCAGGATATAGAACTCAAGTGCTATTCAGTCAGCTTCTCCATGCTGGGCGGAAAAGAACTCGACAAAAAGCGGCTTGTGGAAGGAATGAATTTATCTTGGCTTACAGATTCAAGGTAAACTCAATGATAGCAGGGAAAATGATGGCATTGAGCAGAGAGTGGACACCACCTCTGCCACAGCACTGCAAACAGTGACAGGAAGGTGTGACAAAAGCTGGCAAGGGAAAGCTGGCTATAATATCCATAAGCCCACCCCCAACAACATACCTCCAACAAGATTGTTCCAATTCCAAAACTGCCATAAGCTGGGGATCAAGAATTCAGAACACAAGTTTATGGGGCACACCTGATTCAAACAACTACATCTCCCCTTGGTCCCCATTAACTGATAACCATACACGATATAAAATAAAATGCTTTTAGTCCAACTTGAAAAAATCCCATAGTTTTTAATCAATCCCAGTGGTACTGAAACATCCCCATAATCTAAGGTTAACTGAGCTGTAACACCAAAAAATAAAAAATAAAAAGGCACAGAATAAATTCACACTACAAAAGATGGCATTCGGCATAAAAAAACAGATTGAACAAATAAAAATTTAAAACAAACAGGGCAAATATCAAACTCTAACTCCAAGTTTGATAAATAACCAGTGATATGACAAGTCTCTTGGAATTCCAATTCTGCCCCTCCAGCTTGGCTATTCACAGTCCAGGAAAACTTCCATCTGGTGCTGGCAGCTCCTTGGCAGCCATCACATAGTCCTGGCATCTCCACTGAGACTCCACTGTAACCCACAGTTCATCCTCATGGCTCCACTGGACTTCCACACAGACAATCCAACATGCCTGCTTCATACTGCCCATGGCCATTTCCAAAAAAACAAAACCATATTGCAAATCCAATGACCCTCTCCTCCTACATTTGTTATACTCCGTAGTACCAGGTGGGCTACCAACTTGTTAACCCAGGGGAGAACAAAGCCAATTTTGAAGAGCAGGAAAACTTCAACATTCTGGACCTTTACTTCAAGAGTCGCATTCTCCTGCTGTCCCAATGCAGATAACCTGGCCCAGTCTCAATGGTTGTAATATCTCAGACAAATGCAGCTGAACAGATAGCAGTTTTGGCCCAAAGATTTCATTTCTTCCTATGCCATCTCCATCTGCTCACACCAGTCCATTTCTACACAATACAGCCCTGCACAAGTTCTCAGGACACAGCAGGTCTGGGTCCGTGGGTTACTTAGGGGGTTGCAGCGTGCATCAACTCCCCGTTCACCCACGGGAGCTTGGCGAACAGCTGCTTGGAATAGCCGTGAGCCGAACGAGAGATGACTCTCTCGGGAGAATGCGGCAGTGGGCAGATCTCAAAACTTTACTTTCACATCCAGTCTTATATCCAATCTAGGGATGCGCTGCACCGCCCTATCTCCTACACAAAGGGGGCTTAGCAAACAGGAACACAGCCACGAAAACTCAGGCAGCAGGAGCGAAACCCATTAGCACTTGTAAACAGAATTTAGGGCCTTCAGCCATCCCCCCTGCCTCCTGGGGGCGCAGGTGTGTTAGGAACAAAGGCATGAGCTACCGGATGCATATTAAAGCTTATCTCTCACGGGCTGGAGTGATGGCTCAGCGGTTAAGGCACTTGCCTCCAGTGCCTAAGGCCCTGGGTTCAATTCCCCAGGTCCCACATAAAACCAGACCCACAAGGTGGTGGCTCTGGTGTGCGCTCTCTCTCTCTCTCTCTCTCTCTCTCTCTCTCTCTCTCTCTCTCTGCTTGAAAATGAATAAATAAAATA
>PVHP010007419.1:0-37534 GCA_004024765.1 Zapus hudsonius | reverse complement strand
GGGCTTTGGAGTTTTCAGGATTGCTAAGATTTACAGGGGCCCCCGGAATTTGCCTCAACTTCCTTCAGAAGGAGACTGTCCCAGAAGCCTGCCAGACTCAGCAAAACCTTACTTCCTCCATGCCTCATTAGCAGAGTACCACAAGCAGGCAGAAGCAGCAAGTCTCTCACACAAAGTGCCTCCAGAACCAGTCTCGACAAAGTTCTTCCTCACCCTCATAAGCTAAACCTCACAGTCCATGGTTCTTACTGCATTCAGGTCTTTCACCTCTGACCAGAATAGTCCATGAAGCTGTACTTAGAGCACTGCAAGGCCTCTCTTAAACCAAGGTACCAAATCCATCCATATTTCTCCTGCATATCAGTTGCAAAAGGCCAGGGCCACAGTATTGGGGTTCTAGCAACAAGGACCAATCCCACTCTCTGCTACCAAAACTGTCATAGTCAACCTTTCTCAGTGGCTGTGACAAAGAACCTGACAAAAAAACAGCTGATGGGAGTAATGGGTTTATTTGGCTTACAGACTCAAGGTAAACTCCATCATGGCAGGAAAAATGACAGCATAAGCAGAAGGTGAACATCACCTCCATCACAGCACTACAAACAGTAGCAGGAAGGTGTTACAAACACTCACAGGGGGAAGCTGGCTATAACCCGATAAGCCTGCCCCCAACAACATACCTCCAAACAAGGTTCCAATTCCAAAACTGTCATCAGCTAGGGATCAAGCATTCAGAACACATTAAGTTTATGGGGGATACCTGAATCAAACCACTACATATAGTAAAATATTCATTCAGAAAACTACACTTAATTTCATATATGTGCATTGGTTGTATTATCTATTTATATATACATGTGCACATACTTGCAAGTACAGATATAAATTAATATGCTATACACAAATGACAGCAAAAAACCCTATAGCTTTTTTTGAAGCTTAAATAGCTTTCTACATTCTTACCCTCATTTGTGTGTGTGTGTTTGCTTGTTTGTTTGGAGACAGAGTCTCACTACATTATCCATGCTGGCCTGGACTTTGAGCTCCTGCCTCAAACTCCAGAGACCTTGAATTACTGGCATGTACTGTCCAGCTTTTTACACAAAACCCACTGCTACATGCTGGATACACCAGGCTTTTCTGGCCTTTCTGTCTGTACTTCAGAGTTACAGATCGGCCATGTTACAAGTTCCAGCCAACTGAACATAAACTAAGTTACTTTCTTTATTACTTTTCTGCTGGTATTTCACAAATTATTACAAACAGTTTGTAAGGACACTGATTTATTAGTTCACAGTTCTACAAATCAGAGGTCTGAGCCAGCTTACCTGGCTCTATGCTTGGGGGTCAAGGTGTTAGGCCCCAGTCAGCAGGCACTAAAGAAGCATCTATTTCCATGTAGGTGGCCGGCAGAAGCATATGGATCTATAGTACAGCTTCCCTGCCTCCCTCATCAGAGAGCTCTAGAGCAGCTGCAGTCTCTCCCACATGGCTCTTCCACCTTGAACACAAGGCCCATCTTGACTTACTTGTAGTCTCCCAGTGTGTGTGTGTGTGTGTGTGATGTGGGGGTGAGATATGTGCAAGTTTATACCCTTGAACCACCTCATTTGCTAGCTGCAGTGGACAGGGTCACTAACCTGCCATGGCAGAAGTAGAACGTTGGCCTCCCCTCTGTTGCTCTTCCATCTGGTCTTGCTTGAGCCAGAGTCTCTTTTTACTGATTTGGGAGCCTGAAAGATCTGGTGATTCTAAGGTCTACGCTCCCCTGAGGGACTTGGGTTACAGGTATGCACGGCCTCGCCCAGCTGTTCTATGTGGGATCTGGAGATTTGAACTCAGGCATTCTCAGGTCCCCTCAAGTCCTCATGCTTGTGCAGGAAGCTCCCTTAACCTCTGAGCCATGTCTGAAGCCCTGCTTTTGCTTTTAAAGAGCTCATACAACCTCATAAACTGTTCTTTGTATAAAGTAGCTATCACTGGAGTGACACTCATACTCAAGGCTGCACCTACACTCACTATGCAGGCAGTGCAAGAGGGAGAATCACTGAGAATCAGCATTCTGCCCACACAGTCCCTTCCCACACCTGGCAAGTGAAGAGTACCCACGCTTTCCCAGCACCCTTTACGGGCAGCTTGAAACCATGTGTTCATGACAGCAGACCTTATCCAGGGTCATCTGCATCCCTTAAGCAGATAACAGAAAATAAGAAGGAAAAGGGATTTGATCTAAAAGACTCCTGCATCTAAACAAACTGTTTAGTTAATACAATTGAACTGTGCAAAATTCAGATTAATACAACCAAAGTGGTAGTTAAAAGTGAGGTCTTGGGTGATAGAGATGGCTTGCTTGCACTGATGGCTTGGGTTTGACTCCCTAGTACCCCCATTTAAAGCCAAATGTGCAGAGTGGTGCACACATCTGGAGTTTGATTGCAATAGCAGGAGACTAGCTCTATCTTGTTTGTCTGTCTGACTCTCTCTCTTTCTCTCTCTCTCTCTCTCTCTCTCTCTCTCTCTCTCTCTCTCTCTGTCATTTCTCTCTACCTATCTCTATCTTCTCTCCTCTTATAAATAAATAATAAGTGTTTTTGGTTTATTTTTTTTTTGAGGTAGGGTCTCACACTAGCCCAGACTGACCTGGAATTCACTATGTAGTCTCAGGGTGGCCTCAATCTCATGGTGATTCTCCTACCTCTGCCTCCCAAGTGCTGGGATTAAAGGAATGTACCACCACGCCAGCTTATTTTGTTTTTTTGAGATCGTATCTTGCTCTTTATTTTTTAGAACACTAAAAGAGAATTTCCACAGTAGAATTTGGCTAATGGACTGAGAGACGAAAACATATTAAATGCTTACCTTTAAGATAGTATGGTTGGTTGACTGGTTTGTTTATTGGTTGGATGGCTTTGAGATAGGGTTTCATGTATCCTAAGCTGGTCTCAAACTTTCCATGTAGCTGAGGATGACATTGAATTTCTGATCCTGTTGCCTCCACTTCCAAGTGCTGGGATCACAGGAGTATACTACCCCACCTAGTTTATGCAGTTCTAGGGATGGAACCCAGGGCTTCCAGCATACTTGGCAAACACTTTACCAACTGAGATAAATCTCCAGCCCCCTACCAAAAATTTTAAAGAAAAATTATTGCCCAAATCAGCTTTGGGCCATGAAGAGTTAGAAAACATAGGATGTAAATAAGTAGTAAGTTAAATGGAAGAGTTATGCATCTCCCAAACAGGCCATATTCTCTGTCAATCTCGCTAGAATAGGCCAAACAGAAGAAATATCTAAGAATTGCACCGTGGTTGCATATTCACAGGATCTAGAATCATCTAGGAGACAAGCTTTTGGGCATGTCTGTGAGGGAGTTTCTGGCTTGGGTTAACTGAAGTGAGGAGACCCATCCTAAATGTGGGGACACTAGTCCCAGACGGGATAACAAGAAGAAACCTGCTGAGCACAGAGTTCATTGCAGCTTCCTCACTGGATGCAATCATGCTCCTGCCCCACGCCATCCCCACTGTGCCAGCAAATACCTTCGAACTATGAACCAAAATAAACCCTTCCTTCCTCAACTTGTTTTTGACAGTTGTTCTGTGACAGCCCCAAGAAAAGTAGCTACTACAGCATCTCCCAAAGTGCGCCAGGCTGCTCCATACTCAGCCCCAGCCTCCCTCATCGCCCTCAACTGGAGAGAAGAGCAGGGAAGGAGATTAGGGCAGAGTAAGTACAACAACAGATTTAGAATTTAGAAGCTATGTTACATGCAAAATATTTGTAAATAGTTAAGTTACTTCCTGAAGCAAAAGACGTCAGCTGATAGGTTTAGTTCAGTAAGTATGAGAATACTTCACTGACAGTCTGCACGAAGATGTGACTGCTTCTTACAATTAAGCATCTTATTAGGTCCAGCTCTTACAGCTCTTGGTGGTCTTTGCATCCCTCAGAGACCAAATAAATCACTCATAAACAATGAGATCCTAAAGTGATTATGAATACAAATAAAATCTAAACAAAAATTCAAGAAAGGTTGTTCTGTAAAATTCTAAAACTTCATTTCTGTCTGCTCCTGCCTCGACATGAACCAGCTGTGAGCCTCCCACTCACACTGGGAACACAAGAGTGATACAGATGGCTCCTACCACAAGTTCCCCTCTGCCTCCCTCCATCACGACCTGGGAAGCAATGCACCAGGCAGTCCCCTCCAGCCTTTCCTATGTACTCCATAGGGAGGCCAGTGAAGTCACCTGTCCTTTGTCTTTCTTCACTCTGCTCCCAATCTGCCCAGCTCCTCTCTGTCTCCCCAGGACTTCCTGGGACCCCTCTTACATTGGTGGCCACACCTAGCTGGGCAGCTCATAAAGGGATCTAAGGAGTTAAAAGGACAAAATTGGAAAGTAAGAGAAAAGGCAGGTCAAGGAAATTCACTAATACCGTATCTTAACTATGGGTTTAAAAGGGCTCCCAAGGACGTGAAACCAGGTACCCCCATTAAATGCTGGCTTAGTTCTGAACCTCAACTTTCCCATAGAGTTCCTTTTATTCACATCTCTCTCCACTTCCTTGGCTACTGCTGAAAAGAAAGGCCTGCATTGCCCACAGCTCTGCACATTTATGCAGTATCAGAGGTTCAGCTCTTCAAGATTCAGTCCTTCTGGCCTAAAGATGAAGCCCCTCCACTCGTACAATGGCATCTGTCGTCAAATCATCCACAGTTTTCTCAACCAAGTCTTGTCATTTTCAATGATACTACTGCTTAATTTGAAGATGTTTTAAATTTTTCCAACTAGATAAAAGCTAACATTCATGGTTCAATTTAAAAACATTAAAGAATCACTATGAAGAACTAGCTTGCCAAAAAGAAAACTGTGTCACTTCAACTAAGAACCCTAGTCTCAAGGGAAATTCCTTGCAGTCACTCCTTCCATTGTAACACCTCTTGGATCCCCTGCCAGGTGATCAGGTGAGCATGAGCTCAGGGACAGCCTTTTTCTTACATGGTTCAAGATCACGGCCCTCTCACCAGCACTGTGTCTTCCAGTCCTGACACCTAGGGGGATTTCCTATCTTTGACTGCCCCTAACATTAGTTCATAGAAAGCAACATTTTGGTCAGATCTTCTCCAGTAGCAAATTGGATGCAATGGTACTTAGAAGAACCACTCCATTCTCTCCTGACAACATGATCGATTTATCACTCTGCACTTTTATTTTATGGAAGATAGCAGGGATTAGAATGCCTTTAAGAAGCTGGAAATAGACTAAGAACCCTCTCCATCAGAAAAATGTACATATAAAGTGTGGCATGCAATTTTACAAGACACACATGGCTCAGCCACCTTATGAAATACCTGTCAAAAGATACTGCCTTAGGAGTCCTTGGGTCAAGCAATAAGCCAAACTCAAAGAATTTAAGCAGTAAATCTTCTGAAAACATGTAAGGAAATGAGAACATGACTCATAAAACCATAACTGATTACATATTTAATTAAATACCTTAAAAAGTTTCATGTCTCCAAAATCAACAAATGCATGAACAGATTTACACAGCATTCTCCCAAAGCACTACAAAAAATACAGCATGTAAGGGCTGGAAAGATGGCTCACTGGTTGGGGCACTTGCTTGCAGGGCAGAAAAATGCAGGTTTGGTCCTCCAGTATCCATGTAAAGGCAGATGAACAGTAGCACATGCATCTGGAGTTTGCAGCAGCTGGAGGCCCTGGCAAGCCCATTCTCTGTCTCTTCTCTCTCTCTCTCTCTCTCTCTCTCTCTCTCTCTCTCTCTCTCTCTCTCTCTCTCTGTCTGTCTCCTCTCTCTTTCTCTGTCTCTTTCTTTTTCTCTCTCTCTCTCCTTGCCAGTAAGTAAGTAAAATATTAAAAATACATGTTAAATATCATGAAAGCATATAGAAATAAGTTAAAGCAGAAAGACACAAAATACCTACATAATGAGTCAGAGTGTGGCAATACGCATACACCAGTCCATGTCACAATACGCAATGAATTTTGTCATTTAAAAACAATCAGAAGATATAGTCTATAACAGGTGCTGTGGTTTGAGCATGTCCCCCGAAATTCACATGCAAGATACACAATACCTCAATACAGCAATGCTGAAGGGGGAGACCTACTGGGAGGAGTTGGGTCACAAGGGTGTGACTGCTTTCAGGTTTTTCTCACATGAGTGAGTGCTTCCTCTTGAGAGACTGGAGTGTTGCTGAGTTACTATCAAAAAGTGGGGCTGCCCTTGCATTTTACCTTTTTTACACACACCCAATGTCAGTAAAATTTCTACCATGAATGAAGTAGCACACACCCTCACCAGATGCAGATGCAGCCCCATATTCTTGGATTTCCAGCCTGTGTAACTGGAACAATGAGCCAAAATAAACCTGTCTATAAATTCCTCAGTGATGATCATCATTACAAATACCATGGGCTAGGTAACTTACAAATAGAAATTTATTTCTCACAGTTAGGAGTCTGCAAAGTCCAAGATCAGGCACTAGCAGATTTCATGTGCAATGAAGGCTCATGCTATTTCAAAGATGGCCCCTAGTTGTTGTACCCTCAAAATGGCAGAGGGGGTCGGGTGCTCTCTTCTATTTCTCTGATAAGAGCACTAACCCCATCTATGACTGCAGAGCTCTTAGATTTAATCAGCCCCTAAATTCCCCACCTCCTAATAGTATTCCATTAGCATTTATGTGTGAACACATAAATTTAACAAACTTAAATCTTAGCAACAGTGCTACCAAACTTATTTAAAAAGAAGAAAGCAGGACTCCCTCAATGCAGAAAAAAAATCCATGACACGTAGACTGAACTGTCCCTCTAAATATTGACTCAAATACAATATTAAAAATGTTGTGATGAACCCTTTTTACTCAAAAATAAAATGTGACTTTGCATGAAAATAGGGACACTGCAGATAAAATCACTTAGACTAAGTCATGCTGGAGTCAGTGGCTCCCAATCCAATATGATGGGTGTTCCTTACAAAGCATGAACATTTAAACACATATACACAGAGAGAATGCCACGTGAACATGAAGGCAAGATCAAGGTGATGTATCTAGAAGCTAAAATAAACTAGATGACCCCAGAGGCTGGGAGGCCTGGAGCAGATCTTGCCAAGAGCTCTGCCCTCTGTGTCTTGGACTTTAAATATCCATAGCTCAAACCTGACGCTGCATTTCCACTGTTTAAGTCACTTAGTTTTTGTACTTTGTTACAACAACTCTAGCAAGCCAATGTAATGGCCTAATGCATTCTGCTCTATAACAGATTTCCATATGTTGCTGTACAGTAAGTAGGACATACACACAGATACATCCAAGATTGGAACAGAGCACGGTCACTGGTACCAGGAATATTTTTGCATAAGCTGCTGCAGATCTAAACAAGCTTAAAAACAACTGACATCACTGTTAATAAAATGAAATCTTAATATAAATAAAATCGACTGAAAATAGGGTACTAAATGCTAATTTGTCTGTTTCACCATCAAAACACTGTAATTATGTTGTAAATTCTAGTTTATGAGCAATTAAGTAGTGTAGTTTATTAACACAGATGATAGAATCGTGCTATTTTAATATATTCTTGTGCTGAAAGTGTTTCCTTTTCTAATGAATTTTCTCAAATGCATTTTCTCAGCTCCTACCGGTAAAGATATTAAAATAGCTGTCAGAAATAAGGAATGATCAGTTCCAATAGAAGGCCACAGTGGTGACATATCCTAATCCTAAAGTCTAAAGCAGAGCCACCAACAGTAAAGGTAGGCTGCTTTATTAATGAAATGTCACCCTTCATTAACAAAGCAAAAAAAAATTGCACAGGAAGGAGAAATGCCTTCTTCCACTTACACATGGAGACTGTACTTCAGCATGCCAGTTCTCCAAAGAAATAATTCTAGTCCTAACTTCCTCTACAGATAAGACCAGATTTGTGAACCTGGATAGGCAAAATGGGTGCAAATGTAGGGCAAGGCTATTTCCCTCACATCTTTGTCATGTGGCTTCACACACCCCACAGAACACATACACAGGCACAGGAAGAGTAACCTTTGCCTCAAGTCCTCTAAGCATGTTGTCCCTTTAGTTTACGAACATTTTCTGCTCCACCTTTAAGACCAAAGGCTCTTCAGCAAAAAGAGAAAAATGATGGTGGGGCTGCATCTGGAATCAGGCTGATAAACAGTAATCTAATCATCACAAGCCAAATTCCTCCAGCCATGTAAGAAGTTTTGTAGTACATGCAATCTCGGGATTTAGCTGGAGTCTTTTTATTTTGATACATTTATCCATTTATCTGGCCAAAGAAAGGATGGGATGGAGGGATAAGGGGAAAGGGGAGGGAGTGAGGGAGGGAAGGAGGGGGGAGAGGGGGAGAGAGAGAGAGAGAGAGAGAGAGAGAGAGAGAGAGAGAGAGAGAGAGAGAGAGAGAGAATGGATACACCAGGAATGCTTGATACTGCAAATGAATTCCAGAGGCATGTGCCACCTTGTGCATCTGGCTTTACATGGGTCCTGGAGAATTGTACCCCGCCAACAGGCTTCGCAAGCAAGCAACTTTAACCACTGAGCCATTTCCAAGCTCCAGTCTTATGATTAGTATATTAGCAAATCTAAGAATGCCTCATTATTACTGCTGAGATAATATTTTATACTAAATTGTCCTTAATGTGAATAGGTATCATTTACTGAGTACTTTCTATGGACCTTCTGTAAACTCCTTTATCCTCACATCATCCTTGGGAAATGAATATTATCCTTATTTAGAAAGGAGTGACTTAAAAGCAAGTATGCTGAAGGTTAGAGGCAGCAGAGGTGGGACTCAAACCTTGGCCTTTCTATCTCCAAAGCCAAGGCTATGAATTGTCTTTTAGTCACTAAAGCATTTGTTGGCGCTAAATTCAGTGCTGTCAGGTTCAGAAAAGTTGCAGCTACTCAAAATATTTAAAAACAATTGGTAAGGGCCTGCCAGAAAATTCATGGGCAGCACATACATTAGCTTTGTAATATTGAAGTAACTTAAAATGCAAATTAGTTGGACCTTCCTAAGTAAATCAACCATCACTTATGTTTACACTTCTGCTATGGAAGTCACAGGGAATTCTGATTAGAAAATCAATGCACACATACACACACACACACACACACACACACACGAAATATTTTTACAAAACTGTGTCCCTGATTTCCTAAACTGACAGATAAAAGAGCTCTATAAAGGCAGGTCTGTGGTGACCCAAAATAGAACACAGATGAATATCACTATGAATTACAGCTAACCTACGATAAACTTTTAAAGCCTAAATCATGAAACAACAGCAATAAAAAGCTCCATCAATAAAGTCCTTTCGAAAGATGCCCTGTTTCAGAAGAATACAAGGATGCTAATCCCACACATTACATAAGAAATGGGTCACATGGAAAGTATTCTCTTTTTCTCCCTTTGCAAGAGTCCTTCACCTGGGTCCAATGAGATTTAAATTATTAGGGTCTGAGTTAAGTGTTCTCTTATTGCAATTTATAAACCAACTAGAGAAAAAATTGGCACATCGAAGATGGTAAAGGCCTCGCTTGATAAAACACACGCGCGCGCACACACACACACACACACACACTACTTCAAAATAAATACACGGTGATTTTGAAGTTCTGAACAATCCCATTGCGCTGTGACAATCAGATCCCAGGGGAAAATGTTCAAGACACGCGTGATCTCGCCTTGACCTCAAGAAGTTTCACGCCGGAGTTGTGCAGAGAAAAGTTAATGTGGGTGCTGGGTGGAAGGAACCCCATCCTCCCGCACCCGGGATGCCCGCGGAGCCCGGGGACTCCCGGGACAGGACTGCGCAGCCGGCGGGCACCTGAGGGGCGGTGCAGACACCTGCGGGGCGGGCACCTGCGGAGAGGTGAGGGGCGGGGCGGGGGCACCTGCGGGGTGGGCACCTGCGGGGCGGGCACCTGCGGGGCGGGGCGGGCGCCTCGGGCCCGCACATCCCACGGCCGCAAGGTCACGGGGGAGAGGCGACTTTATATAATCCTGCCGAGCCGCGCTGCGGGGAGCGGTCCCGGGCGGGGCGGGGACGGGGCGGGCTCCGGCCGGCCGCGGAGATGCGCGGGCGCCCGGGAGGACTGCCGGCCGGGCGGGTCGCGGCCCCGAGGCCCACGCAGGGCTGGGGTCCCCGCGCCATCGCTCGCCCGCCGCGCTCGGCTCTGCACGCACCTGTCACGCGCCTTACCTGCGTGGCTTTGTGGAACTGCTTCTTGAGCCCGGCCACCGACATGGTGCGGCAGGAAGCGGGGTCGCCGGGCCGCCGGCGGGGCTGGGGCGCGGGGCCGCGGAGAGGAGCGAGCGGGACGCGGGCTGGTGCGGGCGGCGGGCGGGCGGAGAGACACCCTGACGTCAGGGCGGGTGATGCGGCCTCTTAAAGGGGACGCGGGAAGCCCCGCCCCGGCGCGCGGTACCTGGGCGCCCGCACCCGCCGGGCCTCGGAGCCCCGCAGCGCGCCCTCGGGGACCCCGGGCCCCGGGGGCTGCGGGCCGGGTCGTTCCTGGCTCCGGGATGTGGGGACCCGGCCCGATCACCGCTGCCCCGCAGTCCCGTACCGGCCACGCCACACGCAGGTGACCCCCCGACGTCCAGGTAGCCGCAGCGGCTCCAGCTGCCTGCAGACTGCCCGCCGCCCTTTGAGCCCGGCCTCCTCAAGGGTGGAGCGACCGATCTGGGGCAATGAATAAATCATCGCTCCCTTGCAGTACCTGGATTGGTCTGTCACAGAAAACATTTTTGTGCCCTGGTTTCTATATCCTTTAAGCCTGTGTCCCCTTAGGGAAAGACACCAACTTTTTCTTTTTTTAAAAAAAACTGGTCTGATACAGTTTAATTACTTAGGATGAAGAAAACCCCTTAAAGCTGGTATGGATTGAAATGACAGGGCATGAGGTATTACTACAATAATAGCATTTAATCCTTGCTTATAAAAATGAAAAAACCCCAAAGGTAAGCTTGGCATTCACACAATTATGGTAGTGGATTTAGGGTTTTCATTCTAAACTCTATATAATGTGAGGATAGTTATCCAAATACCACATAAGTAACCAAGTCTACCTAGGAAGGCTAAGGAGAAACCTGTGAGAAAAGGGGAAGGGAGCAGACAGCACTGGAAGTTCTCTTGGAGTCAGTCAGCCTCTTTGCCTAGTTTTCCTGGTACTGAAGAACTCATGGGAAAGCATGAAGGCTGCCCACACAATGCCCACCAAAATGATAAGGAAGAGAAGCCAAAGACAGACACCTAGATGGGGGCAATTGCCAAGAATGAGTACAGGACAGCATGACTGAATGGGAAACCTGGAAACATCTCATACCACCTCTTCAAGCCTCTGCTGCTGGGGAAAGGGCAAAAGAAACATGTGATGCAAGGGATCCTTTTCATGGGCTGGCCCGAAGGTCATTGTCCTTCTTGCTAAAGTGAACAGGAACACAAAAGGCAGCCAATGAGATGGCTGGAGACACTGTACAACCCAGTCTACCTAGAAGGAAAGGAAGGACCAGTCTGGAGACTGGTCATCTTCTGAGGCTTGCATACCTCCCCAGCCCGGACAGAGCTACACTTTCCATGCCCTCCTGCCAAGTGAAGCACAGTGTCATTTGACTAGTGGATTAGGAGGGAATGAGAGCCATAATTTCTTGGTAGAGAGTTTGACTGTTGGTAAAAAATGTGCAAAACTCTCTCTCCCCTCTACAACAATATTCTACATAATTGTGGCCTGTCCACCAGGATCCAGAGGGAGGATAAGGCAGGCCACAGTCCTCAGCTAATATTTGAAGGGTATCAGCATGGGTGATGTTGTAGTTGCCTTGGCATTGCTGGCCCAAAACACCTGACCAAAAGTTCCTGATGGGAGGAAAGTTGTTTATTTTGGCTTATAGTCTGGAGGGGAAGCTTCAGTATGACGGGGGAGAACATGGAATGAGCATGAGGGGAAGCTGGACATCACCTCTCCCACAGCAGATGGAATACTGCAATAGGAGACAGCCCAGTTCTGCCAAGGGGGAGCTGGCTACAACATCATTAAGTGTTGTCCTCCACAGCACACCTCCTCTGGCAAGGCTCTACCTCCTAAATTACCATTAGCTGGAGGTCAAGTATTCAAAACACATGAGTTTATGGGGGACACCTAATTCACACCACATCAGATGAGAAATAACTCTAAGTAATTTTACTCCACTGAGGCTGGGTTGTTAGTTTTAAAATGTTTTTCCATCATTTCTATAATTGAAAAAAGTCTATGACCGTAACATCCTGAACGTACCTGATCTCGTTTATAATAGAAAATGTATTTTATTGTTTTTACCACTTAGTCCCTAGAGAGCTCTCTTAGCTCACATGCTGACAAGATAAATTTCCAAATCAGGCACAGTTATTGGAGGAAAGGATTTATTGAAGCTATAGATCCAGAGGAAGTTCCATAATAGTAAAGAGGCTGGCCCCCTTTCACAGGTCCAAGCAGAGAGAGGAAGAGGAAAGGAGGGAGAGGGAGAGAGAACTATCACCAACACCACACACACACACACACACACACACACACACACACACACACACACACACACACCAGTAAACAATCACAAAATGGGGCCTTGAAATTTTATCCCAGAATTAATGGCTTCTTGAGTCTCTGGAATTTCCTTCCTGTACTGCCCTCCCAGGAAGGGATGTTCATTCTAGCTTCCCTTAGCTTCCTTACATCCTGCCCCGTACTGAGAGGCTGCCTTCCTGTGAACATCCTCAGAGACCCACCCAAGATAATTAAAAAGATCAAGTTGAAAACAAAACCTAACCATCACAAATGCAATGGAACATTTTCAGAGAGTGGACCTTGGTTAAAAATGCCAAGATCTACAAAGTGGAAAGCTTAGAATTTGTGAGCTCTACTTCTGACTATGAAAGGAGTGAAATGGGAACCTGAAGAGTCTCCTTGAACATTGGGTACTTGACAGAACCCTAAACAAATCAAGATCTTTGTTCATTAACTTTGAAGGCATAGGCTGCTACACTTCAAAGGACCTACCTTGGGAAAAAGAACTACTTAGGAGCTTCAAATCTTTTTGAATGCACTGTGAACTCTCATGGAATCCCTTAGATCTCATCTAATCCAGTATTTTTATTGTAGCCACAACACATACCTTCAAAAGCCTTTGCGATGTCACATTTGAGGACAAGCTTTGAGCTCCTCCTATTAGCAGCGATCATAGCAAGAGATGTTGTGGGTTGGGAGAGGAAGAGACCAAATGCACCCAGAATGGACTTTGAACACCAAAGAGTTTCTGTGCCAATAATTTGAAACCCCCTTTTTATGGACATTTATTCTGATTTAAGTTCAGGGGACAAATGCACTAGGAACTACAAAATATCTCACATAGGCAGGTGCTCGTCTTGATTGTTAGGAATCTGTCACAGAGGCTCCATAGAGAAAGCCAGCAGCACCATGCAGGGAAAGGGGAATCAAAGGTCAAAAGGAAGAGCTTTGATACTAGATTGTTGTAATTTAACATATTGCCCTATGGTCTACTGAGATAGCAATCATTTTAAGATGGTCAATAAACCTAGATCTGCTCAAAGAAGCCCCAATTAAGTGAAACCCCTACACAGCACACCTCACTAATTAGGCAGTAAATTCATGGTCAGCAGCAATTCCTTCATATCATTCATGCACCATTTCTCTTTGCAGGATGCCAAAGCTTCCTGCAAATACCAGGCCACTATTTGCATAGAGCTGCTGCATCACTGGTGCTTTTTGTGGAGCTGAGGATCTGAGGAGGCAGTGGCAGAGCAGCCATCACAATCTTCCTGCCTGTGAGCCTTCTTGTGAACCCTCTTCTGACAGGCCCAAGGATAATCTACTCAGGGCTTCTTTGCAAACTCCGAACTTCTCATTTTGCATACGCGAAAACAGGCAATCCAAGGATTTGATTTACTCCTCCTTTCTCTACTGCAGCCTCCAGTACAGTGATGCGGTGTTACTACGCATGGGAAATGAGTGAGTGCAGGCACGCTAGGTCAGTGTCCCTGTCATCTTGCCACTCTGAGCCTCATGTTCAACCTTCACTACAAAACCCTGCCCTGTGCCATTTAGGATGCCACCAGGAGCACTGACCCCTGCCTTGTGAGGACAGGGCTCACTGTTCTCAAATCAAAGAACAGGCAGTCTGCTTTTCTTCTATGTTTCCCTCCAAAGAGATACACAAGGAGATGTATATAATTTGTCTCTCTGAGGACACTGTGTGAGCCTCTCCCCTCCCCACTCCCTTCTCTCCCACATCCCTCCTCTCTCTAAAGCACAGGCACAGCATCTTCCCCCTGTTTAGCTAAACCCTATTAACCCAATCAAGTGGAAGAGGAGGAGGAAAAGGAGACTTAGACAACCAAGTGACTCATATTAGACTCTTACATCTGGGCTGTATTCACAATTTCCAAGCCAGCTTGAAATGTGCCCAACTTCCCTGGCAAAATTATAATGTCCCCAATGCCCCATAGCCAGTCTCTTTCCTTTGAAAACTTGCATTATCCTCTAACTCCCTGTCCTCAACCAATTTTTAGAGGCACAAAGCCCAGGTTGTCCATTCCTACTGTGAATTTAGTCGTATGTGTACTGTACACATTCATAAACAATCTTAGATTCTTTTCTTTTTTATTGGTATAAAATATAAAACAATTTATTCATATTTCCCTTTAGAATTCTAAACACAGTTTTTAATGTTTTAAAGTCATTTTTTAGTTTCTTTACTAATTTTTAATAATTTTTTATTGTCCATAATGAGTTACATTTACTATTATTTTAGATTCTTTTCTTTTAATAAAGGAAAAGGAACTTTATTGAGAAAAAGGTGGGAAAGTGTCAGAGCAAAGATGCTTAGGATTTTGGCTTACATCCAAAGAGGAGAAAAAAAAATACTGTGCTGCTTTCTGAGTTAGAATTCAGAGAATCAGGTAGGATCCACAGTGAGGGTCTGTGACCAACTGTACTATCTTAAATTCTCAAGTCTTCAAGTGCAAGGTCTTATGTTGACTTTGATATCTCTTACCTGATGAAATAGACATCTACTAGTTGTGGCCTAATGGAAATTTTGAAAGCCTGATGGGATTTTAAAAACTAGGCGCTATGGAGGAGAAGACTAAAACTGGATGTGTCTCCATCTAAGCAATCTGATCAGTGTTGTGGACGCTTCTCTTGTGTTCTGCAAGCCAGGGTCTCCGGGGTCTCTCCAGGGTCTGCAGGCTCCCCAGGGTCTCCAGAGTTTGTCAATACTGAGAGTTCCTGATGTCCTTCCTATAGGTTCCACTGTGCCTCCATCAGGCAATATCTCTTTGTGTTGCTTATAATTACATATTCTGAGTGACCCACTCCCTGCCCCTCCTTGCCATAATATTGAAATTTCTTATCAATTCTAGTTTGACTAACAACTGAAATTGAGATTTAGGAAGCTTATAGTTCCTGTTAAACACTGCATCAACCTTCCTTTTCAGACTAGGGTGGACAGCCCGAGTAACAAGGAATATATAGTCTTTTAGCAAGTGTCAGTTCTCTCAGTGAGACATTGACATTCTGATTTACAATCAAGTCTTTTGCTTACTTAGTTGATTAGTATATATCGGGTTTCTAGGGCCTGCCTGGACCTTCTTGACCTTTGGGAATTGCTAGTTGAAGGCTTGTAAATAATGTCAAGCAACTAGATTTTGACAGGGCAGTGACAGGGAGTGAGAATAGCGTCAATTAGAGACAAATCGTTGGGGCTTCTTTACCACTGGCTTCTCTATTCTATTCCTGGACAGATGTTTTCATTAAAGATGAAGATATCTGCCACAGCCCTGAGCCTCGGATCTGGCTAGTCAGGCTGCTAAAGCATTGTGCTAAAGAGGTCACAGTTCTGTTGCTATTTTGGTAGCTAGTTAGCTGTGCAGAGAAAAGCTATTCCTTAGTCAGAGTGTGCATTTTTCTCCTAGCAAGAGGATGCAATCTCCTTGTCTTGGAATGATCCAGGTGAGAAGTGAGAGGTGTTTGTTTTAACTAACCTACACCTGTCAGCACTGCTAAGAATTCAGACACTCCCTCATTAGTCCTCACAGCAGGATGGATATATAAAAATAGTGTATTTGTTCCATTTTACTATATTTTAAAAAAACCAAAAATTCTACTTTAACAAGGAACGAAATGGTAAACAATTTACAGCTACCTTAATACACCATTTATCTTCGATTGGTCTGAGTTTTTACTGTTGCCTTTTAGAATATTTTATAGATTGGCTGTTAGTAAATGTGTTCAGCTTATATTTCTTTTCCAGACAACGCATATAAAGCTGGCCTCATTTGTCAATGAAGTCAAATATAATTGAGCATTTATAGGACCATACAAATTTAAATGACCATACAAATCAAACATGAATGACCATTTTAAAACTGTATTTCAAACATTTAGCTTAACATTAAAACTCGCCCATCTCAGGAATACCATTTTTTGCCCAATCAGAATAGAAATTTGCCAAAGAGGGAATTTCTTACAACAAAAGTGTTGAAAATACTTTAAATTCCACATGAATACAGTTGATTTGGGTAACTTCAAACAGCAATTTCTAAGATTCCCTGAACTCTGAAGGTATATTGCATGGAGTAGGGATGCGGTTTCTTCACAGACTTCTAGCATAAGACCAAGGAAGACATTTAAAGCAAAGAGTTTTCTCTCCATGGAATAAAATCACTAAGGAGAGAGGAAAAGGGAGGGAGGGGAAAAAGCAAGGGCTCATGTACCCACCTTCACATCCACTAATGAAGAGTCAGCATGAGCAGGGGATGATTGGCTTTTTTTTTTCTTTTTTCTTTCTTCCTGTTTTGATTTAAAATAGGGAGATCTGGGCACATTAGCAATCAAAGGAAAGGAGCCAGCTCCATGGCAGATGTGAGTCACACTGGGGACTTATCTGCTCAGTGAGCCTGAATACTGCCCAAGGGAAGGACAAAGGTCCAAACAGAGGGAAGCCTGTTCTCTTGAGTCAAGAGGTGTTACATGACATGGAGGGATGAGAACTCTGGTTGATGGGGAAGAAAGTCTGGGAATAGATGGGGAAACAGTCAGTGAAAACTAGTGATGCCCAATGGCTCATAACTGCTGAGACTGGGAACACAGCATGGAGGACCCTTTGCCCTGTGGATGCTCCTCTGTTTGCCAGTCTCCTGCCCCCTATGCCCACTGTATATTCTGATAAATGCACTCAAAATAATTCCTGTTACATCCTTTCACCTGACCAGACCTTTACAAGTCCTATTTTCTCTGATTGCTTGTTTTTTTGCTTCATATGAACCTGGTGTAGTCAGCCACGCGCCACTGGGATGAATCTCCAAAACAGGCACAATTTATGAGAGGAAAAGATCTATTGAAGCTACAGATCCAGGGGAAGTTCCATAATGGTGAAAGATGCTGGCTATCCTTTCACAGGTCCAAGCAGAGAGAGCAAAAACATCAACAGCACCGCACACACAACAGCAAAGTGGCAGGGGGAAGAGAAAGATTTTCTCCCTTTTTACATAGCCTTAGGGCAGGGTCTTGAAACCCTTTCCCAAGTTTGTTGGCTTCCTGAGTCTCTGGAATTTCTTTCTTGCGCTGCCCTCCCAGGTAAGAATGACTGTTTCTAGCTCCCCTGAGCCTCCTTACATCCTGCCCCCTACTGAGAGGACTGTCTTCCTGTGAAAAACATTAGAAACCCACCCAAGATTCCTAAACAGGTCAAGTTGACAATAAAACTTAACCATCATACCTGACTAACTGTACATTTTTCAAATCAATCTGTTTAAAAGGCTTCTATAACCAGGTCAGATCCCACCATTACTGTCCCTTAAAGCTAAGTACTGATCTCTTTTGATTTACTTGTCACAGCTATGATTTCACATCAATTATTGTGATTTTTTTTGTATGCCTGTCTCCCCTCTGACCCCAGTATACTACAAACTCCATGGGGCACACACTGTTTGATTTTGTTCACTACTGAATGCCCAGCACACACTGGCACAGCAAGTGCTCCACTGGGCATTGCATAAGTGAGTGAATGAGATGAACGGATGAGTGGAAACTGGGGGAAATTTAGTAAAACCTGAAAGAAACTTAAGGTGTATCTATCTGAGGAGCAATGGTAGCCTAGGTAAATGTTACCTGGGGTCCCACAAACCAATGAGAAAGTCACTTAGTGACTAGCACATGGAAAGCGGCTTCACTGGTGAGTATAATTGAGCTACTAGTAAGGAATGTGGAAAATGTGGTTATGAGCTTATTCAAGGAAGGGAGTAATGATGAAAAGGCTTCCTGGGGTAGCTGAGATGTGGTATCCTGAAATTCATTTTGCGACAGATCACACACCACTCTACTCAGAGAGGTTTAAGATACATAACAGGATATTCAAACTTAAGCCAAGAACATACAAGACATTAACTCCCAAATGCAGAAAGAAGATGGTTTTGAAAAGAGCCTTTAGCCAATAAGATAGTCTTAGACTTTCAGGTGTTATATCTAGGGAAGGGCAGAGAAAGTGAGACCTAGTACTTAAGGAAACTCAGGAGAAAGCGAGCTTCTTTAAGGCAGTTTCAGTTAGAGATAGGAGTCCTAAGAGAGAACCAGAAGATGCTACCCCATTTTGGCAGGAATGGAGCTCCTGTCTGATCCAGTTTCACCCACAACAGCTTCTGCCTCCACAGTCTAGCACAGTACCTAGGTGGGCTGACCTTCGGAGTCCACTCTTTGAATCTGCAGGCCAATCAGGTCTTCCCCTTACATACCTGAGTCTGACAAAAGAATACATTTTTAAGTGACCTTAGAGGCTTATCTGCGTCTCTGCTCTGTGATCTCTGCCTGCATAACATGTCAGGAAAGCTGGGTGGAGGGAAAGCAAAGCACTGCTTCTTGGTCTTTCTGTTTGATTTCTATCTGTATTCTATTTTGGGGTACCTTCTCACTTTGATTTCATCTATGATTTTTCTCTGATCTCTGAGACTATTGCATGTGTATTTCTTTTAAACTCTAGATCTACCACATGGGAATTTCATCTAAACTGGTCCTGCTACCTGTCCGATTTCTCTAAACTTGGGGTAACCTAAGGTATAACTCTTTACCCAATTCTCATCTGAATTTCTTAGTCTCTGCTTTGGTATTTTCCCTCTGCTGTTCCTCATTGAGCCATCACCACTTGCTCTCTTAACTTTCTTCCATGAGGAGACTCAGGGTGGATGCTCTGTCTTCCACATGAGTGCATGTTTCGTCTAGATCTCCCTAGTAAGTGCCTAGGTCCTGCCTCCCATGTGCTGTCGCTCTGCTCCAGCCTCTTCCTAGATCTCCATTTCTCTAAATGAGCTCATGAACCATGCTGTGCCTTCCATATGAGTTTGCCTGTGACTCTGCTCCAGCCTCTTCCTAGATCCCAATTTCCCTTAAATAAAACCCCACAATTTGTGATTTCTACCTAAATAACTCAGTAATTCATAATTTGTTCTTCTTGTGTTTGTTTTGGTCAATGTTAAAAATAGTATAAGGAAGCAAAATTGAGGTTCTTAAGTTTGGGAGACCCCCCTCCAAACCTAAAATCCTGCATCAGTACCATAATGTGATTTAAGGGTTGTCTATAGACGAAGCAAAGCCCCTGCCTTTCCCTTTCAAACCAGCATATTAGGTTTGGTGTGCTTGCATCTCATAATGTGTATAAAGTGTCCATGTGTTTCCTAGATGCATATACCCATTCTGTCTTCTGCTGCTAGTACAGTATTAGGTAAATCATGAGATGTTTGACTTTATTAACAAGATAGACTTTGGGTTAGATAGTTTGACCACCTAAGGAGTAATGTAAGTGTCCTGCGCACATTTGAGGATATCCTATCCTAGGCAATGTTATTCAGATTAGGTGTATTTCTTGAAGTTTATCGGGATTAACTCCATCATACGTGAAGGAGTTTCTTCTCACTCCAGCATCAAGTTCTTTTCCCAAAGACAGCACCCTGGGGACATTTGCAGACTCTTATTTAATGCCACTGCTGAAAGAAGGTAACAAAGAGAGTGAGAATCCCCTTCACACAGTGTGTCTTCCGCTTGTAGGTAGTCAGGCAGCAGGTTTAAGAATCTTGCTTCTGGTCTCCCTGGTATGAAAGGAAGGAGGATGGAGGTATTTCAGTCACTTATGGAAGAGAGCATCCCTCACCTGGGAGGAATAGTTGTCCCCTTGATGAGATAATGTACTATGACTCCCCAGAAGCCCATCCCTCAGGGGAGTTGCTAAACAGACTCGCACTGCTGAGCCTATCTGCTTCTGCTTCTCTGAGGTCTAACTCAGAAAGCATAACTTTTCCTCCTTTGTCATTTCTTTCTCTTCTTTGGAAGCTTGCCCTGACACTGTGGGGCTTTCCCACCTGTTTATCAATAAATCTCCTGTGCTTTTCTCACTCCTCATTGTCCTCATGCCTACTGTCATGGTTTGATCCAGGTGTCCCCCACAAACAAATGAATGTGTTCTGAATGCTCGATCCCCAGCTGATGGCAGTTAGGGAATTAGAACCTCGCTCGAGCTGTGTTGTTGGGGGTGGGCTTATGAGGTTATAAGCCAGCTTCCCCTTGCCAGTATTTGGCACACCTTCCTGCCACTGTTTGCAGTGCTGTGGCAGAGGTGATGTCCACCCCTCTGCTCATGCCATCATTTTCCCTGCCAGGATGGAGTCTCCCCTCGAGTCCATAAGCCTAATAAACCCTTTCCTCCACAAGCTGCTTTTGTTTTGGTTCTTTCTGGGCAGCATCTAGAAAGTTGACTACAACAGATCTGGTACTGAGAGTGGGGTAGTTTACAACAGTCCAACAAAAGCAATCCACAGGCCCACAGTTGAAGAAACCGGTAGCTGTTCAGTCCACATGGCTGGAGGCCTCAGCAGTCCCAATCCAGCCCAGAAGGCCTGATGGCTCCCTGGGGAGTGGCTGCTCTTCAGTCCACAATGTGAGGCCAGGGAAACTGGGTTCCAATGTCCAAGAAGGGTAGGAGAGCAGGATATGAGTGCAAGTCACGAATAAGCACCAGCAGCCAGGGGAGGAAGGAAGAAGAGCTTCCCTACCCCTCAAGCTTCCTTATATCTAGTCTCCTTCTGGAAGGCCCACCCACTCTGGGGGAAGGGCTCACTTTGGAGAAGGGACTTACTTCCTCCCTTCTCCAAGATCCCAAAAGGATTTTGTCAATCCTTTCTGCAAGCAAGCTCAGAGACCCACCCAAGATTACTATGGATAATTACACAGGTCAAGTTGACAAACAACCATCGCACCTACTTTCTCATGGTTTTAAATGAAGGAAGGACTCGACAGCATGAAAATACACAACACTCCAAACCACGAGATTACATCCATTTTCTTGGGATTCTTTTTTTCCATACCTGGAATATTTAAACACAGTGGCCACCTCCTGCTTCCTTAATCAATATCCAGCCATTAAACACAGTTTAAAGAAAAAAACATCAAATCTGTCATTCATCATATATTACTCTGTGTCCCCTCTGGCTTTAACCATATAAAACCAACTCTGGGTAGAAGTGGAAATTCATTAAGTTTAAAAACACAGAACTTAAATTCTAAAGAACTATAAATTCAGAATTATTCTATAATTTTGGATAAGCTTTTGGGATTCACAGATTTTTTTCCTAAAGAAAAACTGGAAATGTTTGCAATCGACTTAATGAGTGATTCTGACCTTTAAATATTAAATAGAGGGAAAGATGGAACTGCAGCCTCTTCATTCCTGTCTCCTACTCAGCCTCGGGAAGCACTGTCTGGGAATGGATGTGTGGCACACATGGGCGATTTCTATATACGAATTCTACAAACCCAAATGAGTATGAGATTTTGTCTGAGCGAGTGGCACTGGACAATATTAAAGCCCCTGGTTATTTCTGTAGATGTAATTAGAATGCCAAAGAAGCTAAACAAAAAGTATCCATCCCAAGATAATTACTTCTAATTTCCTGCATTTCATTTAATTTCATTTTCAATTACTCAGGAAGGATTAAGACATCTTATGTAACCTGCTTTCTCTCTAAATTAGCCTCAATTTGCTAATGTCTTTCATTATTTTAAAGACTAACTATATACATTAAAATTTTAATCACTTTAATATTTTGCAAATCATGATTCTAGTTGGTTATAACAAGAATTCTGATATAACAATTTTCTCAAAATATTGCATAGTAATATATACTTAAATAATTTTTTTTCTTTTCCTTTCTTCTTCCTTTCCTTCTCCTCTTCTTCTTCTGAGAAGTTCTCAGGTATCCCAGTCTGGCCTTGAATTCACTATGTAATTCACTTGAACTCATTGTGATCCTTCTACATCCACCTCACAAGTGCTGAGATTTCAGTCCCATGTACCACTTAGCTACTGGAACAATTTCCAAAGCCAATGTACATTAAAAGTAGCTTGAGGAGGGTTCCAGAGGTGGCTCAGTTGCTGAGGGCACTTCCTGAACAAGCATGAGGACATGAGGGAGTCTGACATCTCCAGGATCCACATAAATAGCTGGCACTGCCAAGCATGCCTGGAATCCTAATCCCATGGGAAGCAGAGACCCAGGAATCACTGGAGCTCCCCAAAAAATGACAAGCTCTGGGATCAGTAAGACATTCCTGCTCAAACAAGAACAAGAGGAAGAGCAAGGAAGCAGAACACCCAGTGGTTTCAGCCATTGTGACAAGCACACCCTGCCACTGGAGTGTGAGGTACAGCAGGAACACACACGCATACAAGCACCACACACCACACACACACACACACACACACACACACACACACACACACACACACAACACTGAAAAGATTAGGCACCAAAGGATAAGAAAAGATGATTTCATATTTGGACAACTCTGCCAGGATTGACGCTCATGGAAAGGAGAACATGATTTTTTTTTTTAATCCAAGAAAAACAAGTAGTTTCAAGAAAATATGACTCCCATAAAAAGCTTCTATAACTTAGTAAAAAGTAAAATCTTACACCCAGTAGGAAAATGGAGAGAAAATGTGGTTATCTCACTGAAATTATATAGTTATCATGTGTATGAAATGTCTGTCACAAGAAATGCTCTAAAATAGTATAAATTTCATTAAATTGGTAAAGATTTAAGAATATACTTTATAGTAAAGATTATATGAAATGGGCATCTTCTTTACTTCATGCAGAGTAAAATCCATACAGTGAGAGAAAAGCAACTTGGCATTATATATCAATTTTTAGAAATTGTGCCCCGAACTCACCAATTTTATACCAAAAAAGCATCTTTCTGTAGAGCTGGAAAACATATTATTAGCTGGTTAGTGCTGATTGATGAATAAAAGAATTGGGACTTAGTGACTATGTAGGATTTCCTTTGGGGACACTGAAATTACTTTGAAATGGATTGTGGTGAAGGGTATGCATGCTGTATGCTAAGTCATTGAATTAAATGAATGAATTGTGTGATGTACAGGTTAGATCTCCACGGAAATTCAGGCAAAGCTTATTAGTGCATCAAAATCGCCATCAACATAGTATATAACAGAAAAGAAATGAAAACCCAAACTCTACCATTAAGCAGTGGAAGGGGATGGGGAGGTAAAAGTAATGAAAACCTAAAACTCTTAAGAATGGAGTGGAAGTGGGGGAAATGGTTCTCTGATTGAAATGATTACCCATGCAAGGATGAAGACCTGAGTTCAGATCTCCAGAACACACATAACTATGCCATACATGATCCCTGGGGTTTACCAGCTAGCTAAACTAGCTGAATAGGTGGGCTCTAGGCTCTCTGAGAAACCTTGTCTCACAAAAATAAGGTGAAGAAGACTGGGGAGGAAACCTAATGTCATATACATGAACATTCACAGGTACACATCCCCCACACACACACAATGTGAGTGAACACGACACATGATACACAAACACAAGCCAAAACCTCTAACAGAAACGGTGCATCACCCCCTGATGGGAGAGTAGCAGTGCAGGGTGTGGAAGCTATGGGAGAGCACCCAAGCAAGAGTTCTTCTAGATACCCAACCCTCTGATGTTGACATTCACTCATTGACAAGGCCAGAGCCTCTGATTAGACCTCCTATGGCTGATGCATAGGTTTCCAATACATTAGGTTGGGTGGACAGGTTCATAGCACTCCAAAAGTCTAGCAATAAAGGGTCATTGTGCCAATATTCAGACATTCTTCACTGCATATGAAGGTTATACTCCTTAAACCCAGTTTGAAATGTACTCTATGGTTTTAAAGGTGTCCTGATTCAGTTATTCTGTTCAAAATGTTTTCCTAATTTCTATTATAATTTCCTTTGGCCTATGGGATAGATGAAAGCATACTGCTTAATTTTTCAGAATATGATGATTTTGTAGCTATCTCTGTGGTTGACTTCTAGCTGGATTTCTTGGTGAATCTAGAATACATTCTAATCTCAATCTTCCGACACAGAGATTTGCTTTAGGAGCCTGCATGTGGTAAACTTTTGTAAATTCTTTGTTTGTTCAGTGTTCTTTTGGTTAATCACTGAATTTCAGCCATTTGTAACCATATGTTTTAGGCATGGCTTTTAGAAATCTCAGAATAATCAATTCTGACCTGTTTTTCTATTAATTGATGCATTTAGTCTACTCACATTTATTATTATTGCTTCTGTATTTATGTTTATTTCATATAATTGCTAATGAATTGGGATTAAAATAATAATCTTTTTATTTTCTACTTGTTTTTATTTTATCAACGGGTTGAGATCAACTCTAGTTATTATTCTATTTTTTCCTACTATTAGTTTCAAAACAAAATAAAATCTTTTTGTCCTTTTCATGGTTGTCCTTGAGATTACTGCATGCAGACTTATTTATTAGGATATAATGTTTATTGATACTCTTACCCCCCTCCTGGATAATAAAAGGACTTGAAAATTATTTTATAACTGACCCCTGATTCATGACTACAAGACACTTTTATTATTGTTTTATACAGCCAATATTCATTTAGAACTGTTCATATTTTTTTCTATTGCTCTTTATTTCTTCCTGCTCCTCCCACCTTCCATATGGGAACATTTTTATTCTCTTTTAAAAGATCCTTTGGGGTTTCTATAAGAATAGCAGTACTGGTGATAAATCTTCTGTTTGTCTTCCTCTGAAAATGTCTTCATGTCCACTGCCTTCTTGAAGATTGAAAATAGAATTTCAGATTGGCAGTTATTTCCCTGGTTCGTTCTACATATTTTCCCATTGGCTACAGTTCCCATTCCTTCTACAAAGCTCACAATCTATTTTCCATAATTTAAGGATAAGAGGTCTTCATCTGAGCTGCTTTGAAGATTTTCTCTTCCTCGAGATCCATGGGTGAAAATTTCTTTCTCTCTGTATTGTGTATGACTTCTTCTGTGCTGTGACTTTTTCCCACTAGTGTTAGAAGTTGCTTTTATTCTATTTCGTGGCCGACGAGAAGTCTACCACTGAAGCACCCACGCGCTGTTACATTATCTCCTCAATCATTGCTTCTTCTACATTCTTAGGCCATGTCACAATATTCTGTATTTTACCTTCTCCATATTTTAAAAACAATTTTAATTGTGTGTGCTGTGCATGTGTATATGCATGATTGAATGTATGTGACTCTGCATGAGTGTACAGACATGTAGAAGGCAAAGGTCAAAGTCAGACCAGACAAGCTAGCCAGTGAGCCCCAGGGATTTCCTGTCTCTGCCTCCCCAGAGCTGGGAGTGCACCCAGCTCTGGGGTGGCATGCACCACCATGACCTGCATATTGCATGGCTTCGGGAGATCTGAATTCAGGTCTTCATGCTTGTCCAACAAGCACTTAATCCAAGGAGCCATTTCCCCAGGCCTTCCTTTGCATTTCTTAATCTTTGGTCTCTCAATGCTTCATTTGGGATGATCTTTTGTTAGTTATATTCTTAGATATATTCAAATTGTCGTTGATTAACTATGTAAGTTAATGCACAAACATGTAATTGTTTCTTTATCTAGAACTTCTATGAAATGACCTTGACAAATTCATTTGGGAATTCCCTAATGGTTGGTCTAAAGAGTCTTTTGTGTTGCCTGTGACTTTAAACACAGGTATACAAACATGAGCGAATGGCAATTAATCCTCCATTTGCAATGTTTTCTTCCTTTTTCCTTGACTTACAGCTGTCAGTCACTTGGCACTTCACATAAATGCTGAGGTTGGTTATAACTAGGAGGCTTTCAGTATTTCCTCATCAAGCACCATGTTTGACTATCTTGTGTGGGTAGTTTGCTTTTATTGAGTTTATTTATTAATTGGCTGAATTTCATTAAATAATTTGCTGCATTCATAGAAGTAATCACACTTCATTGTTTATTTAAAAATCTAAATAAATTTTCATTCTTGTGGAAACACAATTTGAGTGCATTGTACATATACTTTGTATAAATTGATAAAATCAATTTGTTAATAATTTGTTTAAGATTTTTTCCATATATTTTTGTGTATCGGTTCGTAAGACTAATTGTTCTATGATTTTCATTTTCTGCAATATTTATTTCAGAATTTTTACTGGATTATTTCAGACATATATAAAGTGATAAGCATTAATTGAATGTTAGGACTAGAGGTGATTCTAAAGTGAGATGCTATCACTGAGCACACCGGGATAAATATAGGAAATTACTAGATGGACATTTATATAGACAAAATATAAGATGCAACCGTCATTAAAAGTATCCCACCTTTTTCTGCCTCTCTAATCATTACCCATAAATGTCCACATTGGCCCTATGGGCACAGGCTCTAGACCTGTTATTTTGTAAAGCAAAAATTATAGCTAATGGGTCAGCTGTCCCCTTCTACTCCATCTAGGAAAAATCAAAAAATGAATTAGACAATGTCCTTTTGTGTTATTTAGTCATGTTCTTCCGTCTTCTAGCAGGTGGTTTCTTTCAATAAGACATCATCTAACAGGAAGAGGAGATTAATAGTCCATGCCATGAAGGGTGCTAAAAATAGGCCCCAATAAACGGTTTGGGAAGACTCCCTACCAGATGAAATATAATGCACACCACTTCTCCAACACTCCCAGGGAGAAGCGGAGAAATGTTCACAGAAAACAGCACCAAATCCTTACACATCTCGGAAATGAAAGATGAGGCTATAAAATGCATGAAGACAAACCCAAGCAATACCAAAGCACAGCAGAGTGTCTTGGAAGGGGGGAAATGCAATGGCCAAGTTCCCTCTAACAGCATGTTATTACAACCAAATATTTATATTTCCACTGAGCTCTAATACTGTGGAATAAAAGGATCCGTTCCAAGCAGAGACCAAGACAGAAAACCTATATTCTGGAAGGTAACTGGAGAACACATGCTGCATGCTACACAGTCTTATTATCAATGTCAATGAATATTTATTAGTCCGAGAGCATTTAACAATGCCTGCAAACACTTGCAGAAAGAAAGTACAAAAAGTGAAAAGATTCAATCCTTTCTCCAGGGACATTCCAGTCCAAAGAGCAAGACGTACATATGGCTAATTCCCTTTCTGTGGACAGAGACTACATGCTTTGCTTCAACATGGGGATTCTTAGCAGCTTCACAGCACCAAATTGATGGGGCTTGAATGTGTCTTTGAAGAAATGGAGAAGATAGAAAACTTGATGACTATATACAAAACTATTCCTCTTGCTGTAGGGAATTTAGGAATCATGGATTATAGAAGAATAAATGCAACTGGGGATCATGAAATAAATTCCAGATACATGAGCCAGATCACAATCTCAAAGGAGAGTCTCTTCTCTCTTCTCAAAGGTGTTATTTAATAACATGTAATCAATTAATAAAATATACAAGATGTGATTAAGGTTTGGGAAGAAGGGAAAATCATGTGAGCTATTGGACCCACAAAGCCAAGCTACAACCTGCCAGAACCAGGCACTGGAGAGGATGCAGACGAGGATACAGGCTTCTTTAACTGTTCAGCCCCAAATACGCAATGCCCACCATGGAAGCTAATCCACCATATGACGAGCATATAATTTAGGAGAAAGTCTCAAATGTCTTCTCTTCATCCTACTGGAGCTCACCTTGCTCTCAGCTACTCACCTTTCTGGTCTACAGTTGTTTATGTTCTTTATTTTCTGACTCCTAATCTCCCTTCTCTTGCCCCCCACCAGATAATCACAGGAGGACCCTCTGGTGACACTTCCTCTTGGTTCAACCTTCTGGACCCTCTCAAACCAGAAACAGAGCCTGACAAGCGAGTTCGGGAAGTTAAAGAACCCTGGAGGGAGTTCCCGACAGGAGGGCAGGAGAAGCTACTATCCTAAAGACATTTAGGTCTCAACCGAGGAATAAGACTACCGTGGTGTGTGAAGAATGGGTTTCCATAAGGGGCAATGGGTGTCCAGTGTTCTGATTGGCATTTTGAGTAAATAATGATCCAAAGTGGTCTTTAGTCACAGCTTACTGGAATAGCCCAAGCTCTCCTCAAAGAAGTAAATACACAATAATTTTGCCTTAAAAATAGACCATCCTTGTCTTAATTACTCTGTTCTAAATCATTCTTTTAAAAAGAAGAACTAAATATTTATTTTCCACCTGACTCCTTCAACTCTGTGAGGGGCCAAAATAGAGATCACCTGCCCCTGGGACACTGTTCATTGTGTTTATCTGGTCACTGTGTGGAATATGCCCTCCAAAACTCTATGCTGAAATCCACAGTTGTACTCTGCAGAATGCAGCTGTATTTGGAGAGAGATTCTTTAAAGAGGTAATTAAGTTTAAATGAGTCTGTGAGTGAGCTACTTGAATCTGATTAGTGTCTGTAAGAAGAGGGAACGGACAGGAAAAAGAGCCGTGGGTCACTCAAGGGCACATGGATGGCCACGGGAAGCAGCAGCAAGAGTCTCCATCTGCAAACCAAGAAGCAAAGCCTGAGTGGAAACCACACCTGGATGTTGACTTTCACCTCTGGATCTGGGAGGAAATGAATGCGGGTGCTTGAAACACCCATTTTGTGGCTCCAGCAAATGGATGAAGTCACTTTAGTGATCTCTTCAGATCTGGACACTAGAATCCAAAGTGGCTCCAGGCCCTATTTAATTGTGAACCCAAGTTTATTAGGAAATCACACTTTAACCCCAAGATGGCCGGGTATGTGACTGGGCTTCAGTCAACACCAGGAGAAAACTGGGGTTGGAATATTGAAAAGGGCCTGAAGCCTTGAAGACAGACAGGCCTGGGAAGGAAGCAGGGATTAAGATGGCCAGTGGAACAGTGGGGAGTTTTCTTCAGGCAGGGCTGACAGCGCACTGATATCACCAGAGAGCATCCCTGAAGGTCAGCTCTACCCCAACACCCACCTTAAAGATTCAGTCACGACTCTTTAGGGGAAGCCAGGGCATTTCTCCCCATCCTTGTCATCAGCATCCGGGCCTGGGGCTGGGCTGGAGGGGAGGTTTCATTCCCCTCTTGGTTTTGTACTGTGCTGTTTTCTGGAAGTTTCTGACACTGAGAAATAGTGGCACTTCACTGGCTGTAGAGGTCCATTTATTAGACCCTAGGACAGAAAAAATTACATTTTTCATGGTTCCTCTCTATTTCAGCTCGACTGGATCAGGAATCACCTGATATACGTCTCTTGGCCAGGTCTGCGTAGGCATTTCCAGGAAGGATTCACTGAAAAGGGCATGGAGGAAATGGCAGGGCTTTTGCTTGGTGGCCTTGCTCCTTGCTGAGAGGTACAGAGTGCATCTACCCTGTCACTGCCATCCTTGCTCCCTTTAGAAACCAGACTAATTGGCCTTCCAATGTGTTTTGAACACCTTGGGAGTCCTTCAAGCCTACAGTGCCATATTGGAGCTGCTGAGGCATCCAGCTTCATGGGGTCTCAGCCCCTCCCAGCATGCATTGTTGGACTAGCCAGCAACAACGTTTAAGCCAATATAATAAATCTCCTTTGTAATATGTATCCATTTCATTGGTTCTGTTCCTGTAGAAAACCCTAATATACCATTTTGGACATTGAAAAAATTTCCAAGGTCAAGATGTGTGTGTGTGTGTGTGTGTGTGTGTGTGTGTGTGTGGTACAAGCTCGCATTGGCTGTACAAGCATT
Organism: Zapus hudsonius; assembly: GCA_004024765.1. Lineage (NCBI taxonomy): Eukaryota > Metazoa > Chordata > Mammalia > Rodentia > Dipodidae > Zapus > Zapus hudsonius. The sequence continues at coordinate 7,358 of PVHP010007419.1, read as the reverse complement.
CATAGTAGCTATACTGTGCTGCTCCTTTCTGCCTCCTGAACCTTTTCTTTGACAAGGTATCCTTGTGATGTCATCACTAACCCTCATGACACTGTTATTGACACTGTCCCAGTTTTAATGATGAGAACGAGCGTCTTTTTTTCTTTTTACTAGGTATTTTAGTGAGTTTTGATAATATGGTATATTTTTGAAGTATATTTACCTTTACATATAAATTCCTGAGGAGTCTTCCGAGAAGAGGAATCAACCTGAGGTGCGGATTGGTTCCAGTTTGAGAACTTGCAGGAAACGGTGGACTAAGGTTGCAGCTCCTGTGCTCAGGAGCAGAGAGTCACTCACCATGAGAAGTGGCCAGTTCTCCTGTCACACAGGCCTTGTCAGAGTCAGAAGTGACCCCCAAGGTAGAAGGTCAGATTGTGAGCCTAAGATTTCCTTCCCACTTCTCCAAACTGGACAGCTGCCAGAGTCACACGTGTGGATGTGGAAGCCAGGACTGGGGACGGGAGCTCTCGGTGGGCGGGCAGGCTCCAGGACAGGGTCATGGCCAGCTGGCACATGCCAGGTCAGCAGTCCCATGTGGTTCTGGAGTGCTGAAGTTCTTTGGCCTGGAAGTTCTTTCTCTGTGTTGTTTCTGCCTCTAATGCTGGTGTGTCATAGTATTTATTAATAGAGTTTCCTAAAACTGTGTCCTAACTCATTATAAGAAGAAAGAGCATGACTGCCAATACTAGGTTAAGGGGATGTCTGATATGTTAGAAAAACACTTCCTATCCTCTTAGCTAAAATAAGAAATCCATCGAACTTCAGTATCGTTAGAGGTGAGATATAGAGTCTAAAAGATTAAACTTAAGTTGAAAGTAATACCTCTTTTTATCTTCTTTCCATTTTTAAAACTGTGAGGGCAAGCCAACATGCTCAAACTCCAAATATAAATTTATAGTTTATGTATTCAGAGTTATAAAATATTAAGTCATGAAAATAATTTTCTTCTTCCCGCTTCCTTAACTTTTCTCTCTTTCTTTCCTCCCTCTCTTGCCATCCTTCCCTTGTCCCCTCCCTTCCTGTCATGATATTGTTTCTGTGACATACTTATCTACCATAGACATCCAACATGGAAAACTTTCCAGGAACCAAGAATTGACCTAAAGAGTGACTCCAGGGATGCAAACAGAAATACCCATGAGTGGCTGAGCTCCTAACAAGAATGATAGGAACCAGAGGAACACATTGAGAGGCTGGGTCAAGACTGTGTTCTGGAGAAGGTGAGGGGCTGACTCAAGACCGTGTTCTGGAGAAGGTGACTTTTAATGCAAGACTGTTCACCAGACATGTAACTTCTTTGATGGACATGATGAAACATTCTATCCCAAAAGATCTACTGATGGTGACCTGGACACATGATCTATATAAGTTCTTGGCACATGGTAGAACACTTGTTAGCATGCATAAGGCTCTCCAACACCATAAAAAGTTACAAATTCAATATCCTTCAAAGGAAGATGATATTGTGTTCTCTGACATGTCAGGTATGTCTCCAACTTAAGTGAGCAGGGCTAGCAAGGACGGACACTACCTCAGAGCATGTATCCTGCCTTGAGCAAGAGCCTGACCAAACCAAGCCAGGGAGAGGAAGGAAGCATCACAGCACCAGCCTCAGCACCCAGTGGAGGAAGACAGTGTCTTGCGCTCCTTGCAGTAATGTGTGGTGGCCGAGCTGTGCCCCACACCTGCGGATCCTAGTGGAAAACACTTTGTACATGACCAGATGTTGAGAATGAGAGCAAATGAAGAGATAGACCTAAATCCAGTTGTAGATTTGGGGGAAAGATAAGAGCAAGAATAGGAATTCCCACAGATTTTAGCAGAAATTGAGAATTGGAGTGCTGTGGGGCATCCAACTAGTGACCCCGAAGGCAGCCAGCATGCAGGAGTGACAACAGCCACAGAGAGAATAGGTTGGGGTAGGATCATCTTCCATGCAATTTTTTAAAAAAATATTTTATTTGTGAGTGAAAGAGGCAGAGACAGAGAGAGAGAGAGAGAGAGAGAGAGAGAGGGGATGGGCACACCAGGGCCTCCAGCCTTTGCAAATAAAATCCAGACACATGCACCACCTTGTATATCTGGCTTTACATGGACACTGGGAAATCGAACTTAGGTCCTTCTGGTTTGCAGGTAAATGCCTTAAGTACTAAGCCATGTCTCCAACCCCTTTGATCCACTTTTAAATCATCTAGACATTAACCCACTTGTCCATAGTTGAGTCATTAAGTTCAGCTAAACGGTCACAGCTGAAGGGAGTCCGAGGAGAGATGGTGATGAAGTGTAAGGTGGCATTCCATGTGGCATTGGCAGCAGCAGCCACCACAAGTTAGGCAAAACAAAGGCGCTGGATTAGTGGCTCTGTGGGAAAAGTTCTGTACCTCAAGCAGGAAGTTCTGGGTTCAGACCTCCAGAACCTGTGTCAAATGCTGGGCATGGCGGCACATGTCTGTAATTCTAGTGTTGCGTCTCACAGCCTAGCTAGTCTCGCTAAATGGGTAAGCTCTGGATTCAGCAAGGCACCCTGTCTCCAAGAATGTGATGGAGAACAGCTGACCTTGACCTCTGTGCACACACACACAGACATATATATGTACCCACACATTTGGACATGCCTACGCAAACCATACACACATATACATGCCCCACCCCAAACCCCAAGGCATCACTATGCGCTCACCAAGGACAAAGCGGTTATTGTGCCAGTTCTGGGGAGTTAGGAATGAGGACAGTAAAGCCCTAGCCTTGGGCGCTTACGTCCTTGTGACTCCAGAGTTGCCACAGTGCTTGGACCCAGATGGGTCCACTCAGTGACAGGAGATTTTATTTTATACAAAACTTCAGCAATTTAAGAGTCCTTACAGATACACCCTGAAACTTGGATGACTGGACAACAAAATTATCTCCATCTTCTACACATGGGGGGAAAGCCCATGAAGCTTGAGGATACTCCTGGTTTCTCAGTGAGTAGAAAAGCAGGAATCACATTTCAGGCTTCCAATTTCCCATCTGATGCTCTAAGCCACTTGGAAACCAAACCAAACAAACACACAAAAAAGGTAAAAGCAAAGGTGAGCTACAATTTTACTGCAGTGAGCTACAGACTTTGAACTTGCTAGTGGGTACGTTAAAAGTGACTGCAGGGAGGTATCACCATGCCTGACTTTAAAACATATTACAAAGCCTTAGTAACTAAAACAGCATGGTACTGGCATTAAAAACAGACAGCCAGACCAGTGGAATAGAATTGAAGACCCAGCCTTTAATGCAAGTGACTTCAGTTACTTGGTCTTTGACAAGGGTGCCAACAATATATGCTGGGCTAAAGATAGCATCTTCAACAAATGGTGCTGGACAAATTGGATAAACATGTGTAAAAAATGAAAATAGATCCACTCCTTTTACCATGTACTAAAATCAACTCCAAATGGATCAGGGACCTCAATATTAACCATGTAACCCTAAACACCCTGGAAGAAAAAAATAGGAGGAACCCTACATGAGATAGGAGTAGGGAATAACTTCCTGAGCAAATCTCCAACAGCCCAGGAAGTGCAACATTCACTTAACCAATGGGACCTAATCAGGCTCAAAAGCTTCTGTACAAACAAAAACACCATACTCAGAGCCAGTAGACCCCCATCAAACTGTGAGATGATTTTTGCCAGCTACAACTCAGACAGAGGCCTAGTTTCCATAACCTACAGAGAACTCAAAAAAATTAATAACAAAAACTCAAACTGCCCCCTCACAAAATGGGGCACTGATCTCAACAGAGAATTCACAGAGGAGGAAACACAAATGGCCTTTTCTCACCTGAGAAAGTGCTCAGCGTCCTTAAATATCAGGGAAATGCAAATAAAAACCACAGTGAGATTCTACCTTACTCCAATCAGAATGGCAATCATAAAGAAAACCAACAACAATAATTGCTGGCGAGGATTCGGGAAAAAGGAACCCTCACTCACTGCTGGTGGGATTGCAAGCTTGTTCAACCGCTATGGAAAGCACTGTGGAGACTCATCAACAGAATGGACATAGAGCTACCAATGGATCCAGCTATCTACCCACAAGATGTCACATCTCAGGATAGAGACATTTGTGCAACTATGTTTATAGCAGCTCAATTCATAATAGCCAAAAATTGGAATCAATCAAAATGCCCTTCCATGGAGGAGTGGAAAACAAAACTATGGTATATGTACACGATGGAATTCTATTCAGCTAAAAGGAAAAATTACATATCGAAATTTAGGGGAAAATGGTCTGATTTGGAGCAGATCCTACTAAGCGATCTTTCAAAAGAACAGAGAGCCAAACACCACATATTCTCCCTCATATGCGGTCCCTAACCAGGCTAACCGTAAACTCTACATAGACCAGTAGCAAGAAGTGAGAGGTTATGAATGAGGGGTAAGGGATGGGGGAAGGGGAATGACTTAAGCATGAAGCTAAACCAAAATGGGTTCAAAATCATGAAATCCTCATGAGCATACTGTAAGCTATTGAGCAAGTGGTGGGGGTGTTCTGGCAAGAGGGGCTGTGAGTAGAAGGGGAGAGAATCTAAGCCTGTGAAAAATTAATCAGTCTGACAACCCCTGGTCCCAGTCACTGGTTCCTTCCCTCACTGAGCTGTTGACCAAAGTGAACCACAAGGTCCCAAAAACAAGACAGGATTCTGTAAAAGCTCTTGAATGCCCTCCCCAGGCCTGAGGCAAGATCCTGTTGCTGAAGAAACCACAGAAAACCATCCATCAGCATTGAGAGACCCTGCGAGGTCCAGAACGGAAACCAGCCCCCAGATGGTAGTCAGTAGTTCTGGAAGGCACTGCATAAGCTGCCAGGGGAAGCTGGTCAACGATACTTGGAGTAAAGAGAGACCAGTGGCTTGAAACACAGTCTGCTGCCATGAGTAGGCTGAACACACTTCCTACTAGGGGAGAACAGTGAATCAAGACACGAATACTTGTGCAATGGAGGAGCCATAGCCTGGGGGAGATAATCAACAGCTTTTAATTCTGCCAAGTAATCCACTCAGTGAGGGGGAGCCCTTAACTGGAACTGGGAACTTAGGGTGAAATACACTGGGAGCCGGACTCTTGGGCCCCCAAGGAGGGATGCACTATGGGAGATTGATGGAGAGGCTACTAAAAGTAGAATCTAGCTAATTCAGAATGTGTATCTCAGTTAACCTATACTGATCTTACTCTCCGATGGAGATTGTGTTTGTAATCTTTCAGAATGCAGTGAGAGAGCTGTGGCCCATCCAACCCTACCAACAAACCACAGGCCAATAGCTGACATCCTGGCAAGAGATGAGCCACCCTAGACCTAATGTGGAAGATCCATATGGAACCCTGCAGAGAATGATGGGATGAACAAGGGTCCCACAGCCACAGCCAATCAGTCAACACAGGATAAGCCAGTGAGACAGACACCAATGATTTACGACACAACCTAAAGCAGAAGTACAGAGACCCCTAAGTTCTCAACAATAAAGCTGCCTTAATACTCACCCACCATGACTCAGGGAACTGAGCGGAAGAGGGGCCAGAAAGATTGTAAGAGACGTGGTGGGGGAGACTATCCAGAGGCAAGAAACCCCTGAGTAACAACATACCAGGGCCAGGAGAACCGGGCTGACTACTAGGCTATCCAGGGTCCCCTGCCCCAAGGACTGATCTAGACTGCCCATGGAGGAGGATATCCAGCTGATTGGGGATGGGGAAGAGGGGCATTGGGGAACTGGGGATAACAGCTCATTGTTTGCCCATTAAATAATGGAACTCATTATGGATGGAAAAAAAAGTGGCTGCAGGTTGCACAGTGTGCCCTTTCTCTGATTCCTCCTGAATCTGTCTAATGCTGGCAGGACCAAGGGTGACCAGGTAGCAGTCATCGACAGCTCAGATCTTCTGACCAGGAATCTTCCCCAGGACAGGTGTGAGCCCAGAGCAGCGCTCACTTACTTCACCAGGACTCTATGGATACAGCTTCTTACCACCTGATGACTGTCCAGCCCTTGTCCATGATGTCCAAGCCCTGACCACCCTCTTTCATGGTGCCGCACCTGCTGGTGGGATACAAATGGAAATCTGTTGCACTTGTTAGGAAGCTTTTAGATTTGGGGTGCAAATGCTATCTTCTTCCTGTCTCTTTATTCCTCCTTGATTTTTGTAACAATGAGGGAAATAACCAGGGTGATCTCAGCATTTCTCAGAACCATTGCACCAGCAGCTGGGCGCTTCTACATGGTTTCTGTGGGAGAAAATATACCCTACTGTGTTGAACCACCATGGGCAAATTCTGGTACTGTTGAAATACACTTTTTTTGAGTGGAGGGGAAGTTTTTGAGGCAAGATCTCACTTTGTAGTCAAGGATGGCTTGGAATTTATCATGTAGTCCAGGCTAGGTTTGAACCATGATCTTCCTGCCTGAGCTGGGGATAAAGGTGTGAACCATCACATCTGGTTAGAATGAATGTGTTTTTGGGACCAGATATGTTCAAATTCTGTTCAGTTGTGAAGTAATTGTCTGATATTTCTAATGCTCAGTTTGGTCGTCCTTAAAATGGGAATGATAATGTAGCCTCTTGGGGTTTCTGAAAAGCTTAAATAAGGTAATTATGCAGGTGCTTCATTGTTTGCTGCACATGGAATCAGTTCTCTTCCCTTGAGAATGTTGGATTTGTCATTTAATACTTGATTATTTCTCCCTTTTCTGTTGGGTGCACTGACCTGTTAGGATACAATCAGTGATTCTTTAAAATACTTTAATGTTTAAGATCTATCTTACCTTATCGATTTTTTCATTTTTTTTAGAAAATTCACAACATTTACTTTCCCACTATGATATACACACAAGGATTGAAAGACCCTCACTCTGAGATGCCCTTCAATCTGGGGAGACCCTCCCAAGGAACAGCGAGACCACTTCTGTGGATGCAAACAGCAAGAGGTTTATTCAGATACACAGGTACCTGGGGCGACTTAGTCTCTGGGAGGACTAGCGCGCCCACAGGCTGGGGTGGGGGATTTTTATAGGGTGAGGAGGCAAAAGCACGGGTACAGAAGCGAGATGCATAGTTACAGGGTTATGATTGGCTGATTTAAATGGGGCTAGGGTTTGAGTCGAGGGCAACCTGTGGTTTTTCCCGGTAATTGGGTATGTTTGCTGACTTGTCTCTATCTAGGGTAAAAATATTTTTCCAGAGCCCCAAGTTCCCTGTTCTGTTGCCAGATGGCTGACCACAGATATCCTGTCGGGCCCCATACCCCTGTCTTCAAGTTGAATTTTCCTGTCTCCTGGACTCTTA
>PVHP010007418.1:0-56803 GCA_004024765.1 Zapus hudsonius | reverse complement strand
GCCTTAGGCACTGGAGGCAAGTGCCTTAACCGCTGAGCCATCTCTCCAGCCCAAAGATTATCATGTGTATTACACAGTTATCACTTTGTATGTTTTTTAAATATTTTATTTATTCATTTTCAAGCAGAGAGAGAGCACCAGGGCCACCACCTTGTGGGTCTGGCTTATGTGGGTCCTGGGGAATTGAACCAGGGGCCTTAGGCACTGGAGGCAAGTGCCTTAACCGCTGAGCCATCTCTCCAGCCCCGCAAGCAAGCATCTTTAACCACTGAGCCATCTCCTCAGCCTAAGAAACCATCTCTTGTCACTTGTTTAAGTCAGATTTCATATAGTTCACTACCTACCATAGACTTTTCTTCCTGCGAGTATATTTTTATGTAGAATTGTTTTCAAGGAGCAGTTTTAGTTCAGAGCAAAATTGAGCAGAAAGTGGTGTGTGCCCACTGCCAGCATCTCTGCTGTGATGTTAAACTGATGAGCCTGTGTTGACATGCTCCAAAATCTGTAGGGGCAAATATAAATGGTCAGCATTCATCAGTTGAGTGTCATACTTTAGTTGCTTTCATTGTTCTAGAATCCTCTCCACAGCCCCTAGCAACCTCTCTCATCTTTAGAGTGATGCCATAATTCTGCCTTGCCCAGAATGAAACCATTATATATATGTATGCATATGTATATATATACATATATATACATACACACACACTTTATGGATTGGCTTTTATTTTTGCTTAGTGGTATATACTTGAGTTCTGTGTTTTTTCATGAGAGCTCGTGTGGGGGTGGGTATATGAAGGAGCAAACACATGCCACAGTAAGGTCAGAGGATAGCCTCTGGTATTGGTCCTGGCCCTGTACTTTGAGGTGTGTCCATGAGTAAGCTTCTGTGGGGGATTTTCGTCTCTTCCTCTCTTGCTATTGAACTGGGATTAGAGTCACTTTCGGCTTTAATATGAGTTTTGGGGAACAGTTTATTTGCCTATAGAAAGATATCTTTCTTGCTTTGAACTTTTTGCAAGCATCCATGTGCTAGTTTTTCTGTGTAAATAAGTTTTCAATGCCCCTGGACGAAGTTTAAGTTGCTGGATGGTACTGTAAGAATCTATGGCTAGTTTGTAAGAAATGGACCAGTTGCCTTCGACAGTGGCTATGCCATTTGGCATCTTCCTCCAGCAAGAGGGTGAAGTTCCTGCAAGTCCTACCAGCCTGACTCACCAGCATATCCTGTTCCCGTCATTCTAGCTTTGGGCTATTCTAATAGGTTTGTGGTAGTATCTCATTTTTTTTTAAATTTGCATTTCCCTAAGGATATATAATGGCGATCACCTTTTCCTTTGCTTTAGACTTTCTTGGGTGTCTGTTTAGATCTGTAGGCCATTTTATTTTTTGTTTATTTTCTTTTTTATACTCATAGTTTTTTTTTCTACATACCATCTAGTGAAGTTATATAGAAAGATTTGAGGACATAAAGAATGATTTGTTTTTTCAAAGGAAAATGCCTTTCTTTCTGTTTCTCTCCCTTTACCTTTGTCTTTCAGTTATACCTGCCGCCACTTGCGGAGATATGTTTATGTGTTGGACAAACTGTGTCTCCCCCACTCTCACTGTTCTACGCTTCAGCATTGCTTCTCGGCCCTCAGTGACAATGGAGAGGAACTCTTGTCTTTAACTTGCTCTCATATTCTCAGATCCTATGCCTCCAGGTTGTTAACCTCTGCTGTCATTTACTGCATGCTGCATGCTGTATGCTCTATCACTGATGACTGCATGCTCTAATGCCCATGAAACGTAAAAGGGAACATTTATATTTGAAATCCTACTAAATTCTGGGATGTGTTTCCTTACAAAAACTCTCTATTTCATGGGAGAAAAAAGGCTTTCACAAACCACTGAAACTTATGGAGCCTCGTCTTTATTTTCTATGGAAATCTTTGCTTTAAGTTATAGTAGTTGGAGTGCTCTGTCTAGCATGGGTTTGATTCTGAAGTTCCTTTGAATTATGAGTGAATTTTGAGTCTCTTTCTTGTCTATGCCACATCCAATTGATCGTATTTGGATTTTGTGTTTCTTACTCATTTACATACAGAGAAATTAAAGCAGCAGGTTGAATGGTGTCATGCAAGTACAGATCAAACAGAACGCTGGTGGGGGTAGTTAAGAAACAAACTCTCAACTTAAATATCAGAGAAAATCAACCCCTGCTGTTTGGTGTGCATCACGCACTCACATAGAGAGGCGGTATGACATCACTGCTTTGTGCTTTACATTTAGCTAGAAATTAGATTTAGAATTTCTTGTAATTGAGATTTGAATGCAATGCTAGTAACTATATGAAGTCAAGCATATTGCTAGATTTCTGTGTCTAATTTTAAGCTCTTAAGTTTCATGGTGGAAAGGTAATTATGAGAAATCTGGAAAGTGGAAAATGCCCATTTTCTTTTTCATTGGCTATGGGATCTATCCATTTTGCTGATATCAGAAATTTTTGCTGCACTAGGGAGATGATTCAGTGAAAAACACTTGCCACTCACATCTGAGTACCTGAGTTCAATCCTCTAGTACCACATAAAATGCTGGAAGGTGTGGTGTGCTTCTGTAATCCCAGCACTGTGCTGAGGTGATAGAGAGAAAGGAAACAGGAGAATTTCCTAGGAACTCTCCTGAGCACAGCAAAAAGAACAACAGCAGAATAAGATGGAAAGAAACCCTGTCTCAAATGAGGTGGAACTGTGAGGACTGACCCTCAAGTTGTCCTGACTGCCACATGCTCAGTGTGGCCTGCATGTGCCCATACTCACACACATTAACACATGTACACATGAACACATAAATAATTTTAAAAGTAAAACTGTTTAATACTAGCATGTTTAAAATATATACATACCTAGGAAATTATTGGTTGATTTTGTGAGAGGGAAAATGAGAATGAATGGTATTTCATTGCCTCTTACCACTACAAATGAATTCCAAATGTGTGAGCCACTCTGTGCATATGGATGGCCCTACGTGAGTATTGAGGAATTGAATCCAGGGCCAGCAGGCTTTGCATGTGAGTGCTTTTAACCACTGAGCTGTCTCCTCAGTGCAATTGTAGCACTTTAATTGGGCCAGAGGCGTGAGGAATGGAGGGAGTTTATGTTGGTGAGTCTATTGTGGTGTCAGTTTGAGTTACTGTTAGGTTTGGTGCTCCTCATGTGACAGTGCTGAGAAAACACCCCAGGAGTGTTTTTAAAATATTTTCTATCACGATCCGGGCATGGTGGCGCACGCCTTTAATCCCACTACTCGGGAGGCAGAGGTAGGAGGATTGCCGTGAGTTCAAGGCCACCCTGAGACTACATAGTGAATTCCAGGTCAGCCTGAACTAGAGTGAGACCCTACCTCAAAAAAAAATTCTGTCAAATACTAATATTTAAATATTATGTTTTTATCTTATAAACTTAAGCATGTTACACACCTAGACATGATCAGTATCCTGATTTTGCGTGTGAGAGGAGGTATAGAACTCTTCTCTTCTAAAATCTATTAAAAATTATGGATGTTTTGTCCAAAAGACAGAAAAAAAATATTTGCCTCTTATGTAGAGTCTTCATGGACTTGATTTAGTTAATTATAAACAGCCTCTGTAAGAGAGGCCACCTCATAACAATGGGTTAAACAAGAAGATGATTTATATCTCAAATAAGAGTCGGAGCTCATGTGGCAGCTCTCCCCTGATTTCACCTCTCCAGCATCCCTCCAGATCATCCAGGTCTGTTATGGTTCGCCATCAATTTTGTATTCCAGACAACAGGGTGTCAAAGGGCTGGAGGTTGGGTGTAAGTTTCTGTTTTTAAGAGCATCATATATGCCTTGTCACAAGTTAGTCCTAGGACGTGTGCACCATAGCTACAGCAGAGTGGAAGGGAAGAAGCCCAGGGACTGCTAATCACAGTTCCTATCTTTGGTAAGAGAATTAACAAATGTTTCCAGCGCCAGGCAGCAAGAGGGCACTGTGACGAAGACAGGAAGAAAGTCATGGTAAACATCACTGTTGTGTTGTTTCCTGGAAAATAGCAGTGTGTACACTGATGTCCTGAAGAGGGTCTGAACTAGCCTCTGACAAGTGGATTAACTTGAGCCTGAGAGCAGTGTTTGACTACAGCAGGTATATCATATGCACACAGCATTCTAGGGCAGGTTATCAAGAGCTGATTTACATATGTGAGTACTTGGAATTAAAACATATATTCTTATTTATTTGAGAGAGGCAGACAGAGAGGTTGAGTACAGGTGTGCCAGGGCCTCCTGCTACTGAAAATGAACTTCAGATACATGTGCCACTTTGTGCATCTGGTTTTACATGGGTACTGGGGAATTGAACCCAGGCCTTCACACTTTGCAAGCAAGCACTTTTAACTGCTGACCCATCTCTCCAGCTCAGATTACTCAGTTTTTGTTATGTTTTTCTTGAGACTGGGGTCTTTTCTGCAACTCACTTACGTGACCCTGGATTGCTTCAACCCTTCTGTCTTAATTGCCCAAGTAGTTTTATTATCTAGGGCCAGACACCTGAAGGCCAAATGCCAAGCCAGGACATTTCATAAGTATGCTTTTGTTTTCTTTGACTTTGGGCCTTTTCTTTATATGCGTATGTGCAGTTCTGTAAGCAGTCAAGTTTTACTTGGTGTATTTGAGCATGACTGTGGTATGATCAGAGTGTGCTACTTCTGAATGTCATTTGAAGGGGGTTGTAGAGGAAAGAACTGAGTTCAGGTAGTAAGTAGGCCAACACCAAGACGGGCTGATATGGCAGTGCATATAAAGTGAAGAAATCATTTGAAGAGAATTTTGAAAGCCATGATTAGAGAGAACCTTGTCACAATGGTAAGGGATGAATTTTTCTGCCATGGCTTATTTCAGGATTTGTATGCATTCAATTTTTTTTAATCTGGATGAGTTTATAATTCTAAGTAAGCACACCAACAAATCATTTCTATATCTAAAGTGCAGCACTTTCAAATTCAGGGCTATTTTATGCACATTTAGTGTCATACTGTGATTTAAAAAAATCACATCTGGTGCTTTTTTTGTTGCTTTCAAAGGATTGTATCTTCATTCTAAATCTAAGATAATCTCTAATGAGTTCCCTCAAAACAGTTTTTAAAAACTGCTGGAATGGTCTTGTTATAATGTACCACTTACTAAGTCAGTAATGTATAAATATCTAAAGTCATAGTAATAACTTTTCATGTATCTGATGCTGCCTTAATAATTCTGTTGTGGCTGTGTGCTTTATTGATTTCAGTGCCACTTCTGTGGTATGAAATGAAATGTATTGTCCCACTTAAACCATTATGGTTTCCATTTGAATTACATGCTCACTCCTTGATCCTGTCATCAGGCTTCTTCCATGCTTTGTAATGTGGGTAGTGTTCAGTCCAGGAAATTTACTGCTTTGTACTCCACACAATCAGTATAAATCAAAATAGGACAAGCAAATCCCGATCAGAAAAGTTGTGACGAAAGTACAGATAAACAGTTGAATATTTAGAAATCATTCTGACTAGGATGTATTCTAGTCTTGAGGTGTCCTTCTTAAGAGCTGTAGGAATGAGTTGTGCTTTGTGTACCAGAGACATAGAAGGCAGGTCCTGAGACCCAGTGCCAGTTAGAGCCAGGGGAGATAGTTTTGCCCCCTTCTTTTCACTTGCCTTTGCTAATAGCATACTCCCCACTTGCTTCCCACTCCCACCCTTCTGTGGTTTCTTTCTTTCTTTCTTTTTTTTTCCTGAGGCAGGACCTCACTCTAGCCCAGACTGATCTGGAATTCACTACGTAGTCTCAGGCTGGCCTTGAACTCACAGTGATCCTCCTACCTCTGCCTCCCCAGTGCTGGGATTAAAGGCGTGCATCACCATGCCCAGCTCCTGCCATTTCTTTTTCTTTTCTTTTACTCTTTATTGATGGCTTCCATAATTATAGACCACAAATCATTATGATTTCCTCCCCACCCTCCCTCATATCTCTTCCCCTCTTGATTAGTCTCTGTTTTGTTTCGGTGTCATCATCTTTTCCTCCCATTATGTATAGTATTATCAGGCACTGCGAAGGCATGAATATCAATCCTACCATTTATTTTTAAGGCTCTTTGTTTTAAATATTAGAATTTTTCAAGACTTGTTTCTGGGGCTGGAGAGATGGTTCAGTAGTTAAAAGTGCTTGTTTGCAAAGCCTGATAGACTGGGTTTGATCCACATAAGCCAGATGCACAAAGTGGTACGTGCATCTGGAGTTAGTTCCCAGCAGCAGGAAGCCCTGGAATGTCCATATTTATTCATTTTTCCTTTCTTTCTTTCTTTCTTTCTTTCTTTCTTTCTTTCTTTCTTTCTTTCTTTCTTTCTTTCTTTCTTCCTTCCTTCCTTCCTTCCTTCCTTCCTTTCCCTCTCTCTCTTTCTCTCTCTCCTCTCTATCTCTTTTTCTCTCTTACCCCTTCTGTCTTACCCTTTCTCCTCTCACAAATATTTTTTAAAGACTTGTTCCTCAGTTCTTCTCTGTCAGCCTGTCCCCCTTCTTCCACCACTACACTGTTACTTTGTGGTCTTTTTGAAACAGGGTCTCAACATTCCAGGCTGGGCTCCAGCTCTCTGTGTAGCCATGGATGATGTTGAACTTTGTGTGTGTGTTTCATGCACATGTGTACATGTACTCATAGGTATGTAGATCCTCGTGCTTGGGGATGTACGCACATGCATGTGGAGGCTGCATGTTGACATTGGGTGTCCTCCTCAGTTGCTCTCTATCATTTTTGAGACAAGGCCTAGCAAGCCCTAAGGATCTTCTGTCTCTCTCCCTAGCTGTGACTGGCTTTTATGTGGGTGCTGTGGGTATGAACACAGGTCCTCACGATTGCATGCCAAGCACTTTACCAGCTGATCCTCTTGCCTCCACCTCCTCAGTGTTGGAATCAATCAAATCCAGAGCTTCTTGCATGCCAGGCAAGCACTCAACCAACTGAGCCACATTCCTTGCCTCAGGGGACTGCTTTTTCTTGCTCAGGGAAAGAAATGTATGTGGCTTTTTCATTTTTATTTCATGTAGCTTTTCTTGCGGAGCTAGAGTTGAACCTAGGGCTGTATACATGCCAGGCAAGTACTTTACCACCCTAAGGGTGTGCATGTTTTTCAACCATTTATCCCAAGCACCTGATAGGACACTTGACTGTTCAATGGTGCTGAGGATGATTTTAGGTTATTGAAACTAATATCCTGCAGACTTGCTCAGTCTCCTGATCACAGCTTCTCAGAGACGGCCTTGTATGGATATGCACACTAGTCCTAGTACAGCACCACATCCTCAGGCGTCCTCGTGAGATAGTGCCAGTAGTACAAGGGCTTCCAGACCTCCGTGGGTGTAATTAAGGATCTGTAATTCTTCTGAGATATGTAAATTGTATTTCCTCCTAGTAAATATTTTACAAAATTTCCTCTCACTGGATGTCTAGTAAATCATGATCAGCAAGTCAATAGCACCTTGCTTTGAAAGATGCCACACTGAAGAAAAAACCAACAAGCATTTACTCCGGGAGCTGGGGAGATGGCCCAGTCAGTAAAATGCTTACCTCACAAGCATGGGGATCTGAGTTCAAAGACCAGTATCCATGTAAATCGGTGTGGTAGCAGGCACCTGTGATCCCAGTGCTAGGGAGGATTCCTGAGGCTTCCTGGCCAGCCAGACCAAACTAATTGGTAAGCTTCAGACCACTAAGATACCCTGTCTCAAAGGAAGTGGACAACATTTCTGTGGATGACACTGAGGTTGTCCCCTAGTCTCCACACACAAGTGCACAAACATGCATGTTGATACACACACTCATACCCACACACACTCAACATTAAAAACAGTAAACATTTACTCTGATCCTTCTAGTTAAGCAAAAGAACACATAGAGAACAGTGAACAATCTTATAAGTTTGTCTCTTAAAATGTAAATGTGGCACTGAAAAACGGTTTGAAACCAAACAGTCCATATGTGCTTTCCTCCCTCCCCACATGAGTTTGCTCTGATGTAAAATCGGGACAAAATGAACTTTAAGAAATATAGGGAAGAAAGCCAGGCATGGTGGTGCACACCTTTAATCCCAGCACTTGGCAGGCAGAAGTAAAGGATCACTGTGAATTTGAGCCCAGCCCAGACCTTCAGAGTAAGTTCCAGTCAGTCTGGGCTTAGAGGGAGACCCTGTCTCAAAAAAAGTGGGGGGAGAAGAAGGGAGGGAGGAAAAGAAAAAAATTTTAAAAGAAATATAGGAAAGAGAAATATAGCAATATAATAACAATTCTGTCTATCTTGATTTTGATTTGTGTATGTGTATGTGTGCATATGCACATACATAAATGTGCACCAGGGTCTCTTACGGCTGCAAACAAATGCTGCCAAGATTTTTTTCCCTGAATATTTATTTATTTTAGAGAAAAAGGAGAGAGAATGTGCGTGCCAGCGCCTCTTGCCACTGCCTTTCATAAGTACTGGGGAATCAAACCTGGGCTTTCAGGCTTTGCAAGCAAGTTCCTTTAGCTGCTGAGCCAACTTTCCAGCGCCTGTTCAGCTTTATATGGGTTTCTAGAAAATTGGACTAAGGCTTTTCAATCAAGTGCCTTTAACCACTGAATCATCTCTCCAGCTCCTTATTTTGAGTTTTAATCCTAAATTACCCAATAGAAAAATAAACCAAACCTATGCTACCCCTAATTGGAAATGTTTAGAAAAGTACTTTCAGTGTGATCTTTATAAGAATATTAGTAGGATTTAATAAAGAAAATATTTAACTGTACCCAATATTGATGTTATACTAGCCCATCCTGGTGATATACACTAAAAAAATATAGTCAAAAGATGCTAAGTTGTACTACACAACTTATTGTCCAGAGGAAAGAAACTTAGGTTAATGGTTACAACATGCCAAAAGGTACCCCACCAACTGAGTGAACTTCTTTTCTGTGAGAATGTCACAAGAGTTATGATGCATGGAAACAAAATTAGAAAGGAACAATGTGAGCAAGCTCTGGAATCACAAGGAAAAGCAGGCAGGTGAGAGAGATGGAGGAGAGCACCAACATTCTCCTAGGACCACTGGGTGCCACATCAGCACATACCAGTGCATACAGCACCCACCACCACAGATCAAGAAAGAGAAGACGTTCCAGCCTTCGTTGGTGTACCTGTGGGTGTATAGGTGTGGCCAGAGCACTCTGATGAATTACATTTCTCATATATGCAGAGGATTAGTGGATACAAAATTCCCCACGTTGCATGCTCTTCCCTGGGGGCTACCATTTACAGGGAATTTCATGTACATATTCAGACATGCAGCCTTGCACAACTGCTTATTATAGAAATATTCTTGGTTACTAAATGTCTAACAGACTTAAACATACAGGGTTCCCGTATATGGAAGAAAAGTAATTCCACCCACTCTCCCTGCCTTGGCATGTCATGATGCCAGCCCTTAACATTTATTTGACTTTCAGAATTTAAATAGGCAGTGATGTAAATCAGAAGTTAATGTTTCACCTAGTGGCACTAAGTAACTAAATCACACGCGTGATGAAGTAGGTAAATCCTTTTCAATTTGGCTACAGAATGGAAGTGGCATTTATTCTAATCCGATCCCACTAAGTTATATTGACAACAAGATGATTTATTTCTATGTTGCAAAAGATGAAGGAGCAGAGAGAATGCAGAGAAGTTAAGTGGCTTGGCAGAGAGCTCCTGAAAGCCGAAAGCAGAACCCCAGTCTAGTTTCTAGAGTTCCTGTTCTGATCAAAGCTTCATCTTATTGAATGTCACAGCATTATAACAAAGATGAATGTGTCTTACCACACATCTGCTTTCCCCATAGATGGCTTCTTCATTTTCAAAAGATTTATGTTTTGAGATTTTAATATTTCACTTCTGTTACATCTTTCAGTCTCTATCCTACAGATATGAACTGAAATGAGAACTGGAGTTACTTTGGTACTTTTCCATGTGTATTCTTCTATTGATCTTAAACTGGAGTGAGCTATGTTCCAGAAGATCACTTGTTTAGCACAAAACAACTATCTATAAGAGCCAGTTCATTAAATATTAATTTTGAAATGAACTTTAGATCCTAAAGTATCCTAGTACCATGTTGATTTTGAAGGTTGTATATTAGAGAATACATATAAAACTTTTCCTTTGTGTAGCCGTGATAATGGCTAATATTTACTAAGTTCTTACTCTAGCAGGTACTGACTAAGTTTGCTTTAATCTTCAAAATCACTCTGTATGACCTTATTATTCCCATTTTATGGGTAAGGAAATTGATGCATAAAGTGATTAAATAACTTGCCAGAAATTGGAAAAGTCTTGAAACTCAAGTATTCTGGCACCAAAGGCCATAATTTTAGACTGTACTGCCTCCTAACACCTTTCATCATAATAACTTTGCCCTTGAGATCACTTTAGCCTACCTTAAAGCCCACTTGATCTGATTTACTTGACCACCATACATCTGTTATATATCCTGTATAAACCACACTGTGTCTAAGTTCTTGAGCAACTTGTATTCTGTATGCACACACAGTTTAATTTGAATGTATGAATATGGACCCAGGAAGGTCCAAAATCAAATTTCAGACTATAGAAACAGATAATGAGGGGAAAGTCAGCACTATTTTTTGGTTCTTTAAAAATCTATGAACCACCAGGCATGGTGGCACACGCCTTTAATCTCAGTACTTGGGAGGCAGAGGTAGGAGGATCTCTGAGAATTTGAGGTGAGCCTGAGACTACATAATGAGTTCCAGGTCAGCCTGGGCTAGAGTGAGACCCTTTCTTAAAAACCAAACAAAAACTTTTCATACCACTTATTCTAGTTTCTGGTTTGTAAACATACAGTATTACCTTCTTTCCAAAGCTGCTAGTCCTTGGAAATTTTCATAGTCTTATATCCTAAATGTTTGTATTTAATTTTTAATAAATGTTAGATTTTTTCTTCTCAATTAGTGGTAAATTGAATATAAAGTTACCTCTCTGTGGTGAGGTGTGTGTGCACATGTGGTTTTTGGCATAGTGTTGGGGACTCATATGTGCTAGGCAATGTCTGTGCTGCTGAGCTACATCATCAGCCCTCTCAAATGTTCTCTAACCAGATTTCGCAAAGATATTTTTTAATAGAGCAGTTAATGACTGAACACAGTGTGGAATGATGACCATAATCTGGTTGGTCTCTTACCACTCCTCTGTCTTTCCTGTCACTTTAAGTTATACAGGTCAGCTGAAACAGCTGTTAAAAGACTTGTCGTTTATTCTTTATTCTTTATACTTGATGTTGATAATATTATTTTCCTATTTGCATGTGCTTTCAAGTAGCACATACTGTGAACCAATCAGAGACTCCAGTCACTATTATTTTCCTCCTGGAAGTCATAAGAATGCAACACATGATCTATAGCCTCCCATTGAGGGGTCATGGCTTTGGGAAGGTAGGCAGAGAGAGCAGTTTGTGTCTAGCTTAGGTGGCTCCATTAGGGTTTGTGTACTCTATACTTAACTTCTCAGATCTCACTTGGAGATAACAATAGAGCTACAATGACATTTAATGTCTTTTCTGCAAAATGTTAGGAAGTAAAGCTGATGTTGTGAGCACACTAAGAAACAGACAAATACGCTTTTATCTTTCCATGATGTCAAAACTTATGGAGTAATATAAAGTCACAAGGTACAATGGTTTCAGTGGCAGGGATTTACCAGACACTCCCACTTTCCTTGAAGGACAAGACCCAGTCCAGACCAATGGACAGCTCATCCAAATGGGTGACCAGGTGGATGGCAGTGGCAAGCAGGCAGCATCAGCGATGGGATGGACCCAAGCTGATGCCACTCTGAGTGGTCAGATGACCTGTCTCCAACCCAGTGCGAAGGTATCTATCCACTTCTTTATGGAGACCAGGTGAGGGAGTTAGACCTTTTCCTTGGTCTGATAGGTCCAATAAGTTATTGGATTTGGTTTCCTGGTATAATTTTAATACACCCATGTGCTCCTATAGTCCCAGTTCACCCCAATAAATTTATAGAGTGAAACCCTTTCTACTCTTGGGAATAAGTCATTTATGACTCTATGGCACACAGGCAGTACTGGGTGGATGTTCACGTGTCCACTCAGGTTGAGTCTCCTCCATTCCCAAAATGGAATCTCTTAGGATAAAGAAGGGCATAAACAACCTCTGCTTTATACAACAGAGCAGGGTATACCTGATCTCAACAGTTAGTAAATTAACTTAAAAAATCAAGCTGCAGAAAAAAGTATACTTGTTCATATTCAGTTAGAAAAACATGTCTAAGGAAGACCTTTCATAGTTTAACTAATTGTATGAAACCACTGAATCCCTCTTAGGATCTTTCAATGGATGAGTCAGAGAACGTGATTGTAATTAAATCTCATCAGTACTACACAGAGGCCAATCATCCCTTCTGCTGCTGCTCATGCTGGTTTCCCATCTCACACAATGCCTTGTGATTCTCTCTTTTAAAGGGAGGAAAAGAATTTCCATTATCCTCAGCTTGAAAATATTCCTTCTTAAGAGTCACTGTCATTTAATTTCTGTGTCAGGAACTAAGAAAATTCAAAAGGTGTCCAGGCTACTAAAATTTGCATGACACTTAGTATGACTATTGCAGGCCATATTGTTGCCATGATTTAGAAAAATAAATTTTCTCTCTAGACCATCCCTTCCTCTTGTGAATATAATACTGGGAATAACATGTTTGTACATTGAATATGTACACGTTAAGAACCTGTGCTTCTGGGCTGGCTAGATGGCCCGGCAAGGACTAGACTTTCAGGGATCATCTCTACAGTCGGAGATGGCTCAGCAGTTTAGTGCACTTCCTGCACAAGCATGAAGGCCTGTGCCTTTTGCTTCTGTTGTTCTGCTTGCCCACATGCTTGCTAGTTGGTCATTTCTGGATTCAGTTCATTGTTTCATAGATAGTATAGATTGCTTGTTTTTTTTAAACTGCTTTGGCATAAGACATAATAACATATATTATCAAATGCTTCTCTGGTATTATGACACTTCGAAATCTGACCAGAAGTATAAAAGGAAACTTACTTTGCCTTGGAAAAACCAAGTGGCTGTGCCCACATTGTTGAGGGAGTTCCTCACTTATAAACATCCAGAGTTCAGGGCTCTCATCACTTCTGTTGTCTGTATGGTACACTACCCACTGACAAAGTGTGTTAAGAACACACCCCCTCTGTGGCTACACCACCTGCCTTTACAGGGCTTAAGGAGACAAACTAACTCCACTCCCCGGATGGAGGACTTGCATCTTTTCTTTAAATGACACCAAGTCAATGTGGTTTCCATTTGCAATTCTTTTTATGTCCAGAATGGTGGTGGTTTTGCTCTGCTATGGTTAGAATACTACCCCAAGAGCAAAAGGAACTCTTTTTTTTTTTTTTTTTTTTTTGCAAAAGGAACTCTTAAACGACTTCTTGTACTTTCACTTCCTCTAGTGCGCTTGTATTCTTGGACTTGAATTTGTTGCCACATGACTTAGATCACTACAGTTGAGCTGGGCTCTTGAACTTCAAGAATGAAGGGGGATCAATAAGTGGTATTTGCAGAGGGCTAAGTGGCAGCTCTCCCAATGTGTGCTCCTTAGCATAATGGCACTGGATGTATTACCATGTCATCATCCTGAGTGCTATCTGGAGATGGCATTCTCTGATTTTGTGCATTTAGGAAAGCTGGGTTTCCAAAGTCATGTAATCAAAGGAATATCTTCTGGTGGCCTGTATTTATAAAAATACAATAATTATTTCCCAGCCCACTAATCTTTGTTATTCAAATATTTAAAGAGAATTTAGTTTTCATCATTTTAGGAATATTAGCCCATTAAAGACATCTTTGAAGTTATCCTGTTTCTGCTTTGAATTTCAATTCATTGTGTTTGTTTCAAACAAACTATGATGTTCAAAAATTATAGTACTATCTAGAAGTAATTACCATTCTTATTTAATGTACAATGCTCCTGAAAAACATAATATGCTGGACCATTTGTGGTGGTCATGGCTGTAATCTCAGCACTCAGGAGGCAGAAGCAGGAGAATCGCCATAAATTTGAGGCTAGCCTGGTCTACATGGTGAATTCTATGAATTCTATGCCAGCCCAGACTGCCCTGTATCACAAGCAAACAAACAAAACCATAGCATAACATGTTCATGACGCAGTATTAGACTCTCTAGTGTCTTGGTCCAGTATACCAGCGTACCAGATGTGGTCTTTTGGCCTCAGTGAGATGACTTCCAATGCGTTGTTTTGCTTTTCTGACTTTTCGATGTACACATGTCACTGGTCTGATTGTCAATGTGAGCAGAGGCACAGAGGTATTTTTCAGAATTGAACAAGTTGTATGTGACAGAATCAGAGCTCTACTTCACTTATCTTCCCTGTGGCATTGAGAGTGACAGTTGTTTTTAGATTGTGTAGTCCAATGAGTATGGTCTGTGTTTTAACAATTAAGTATCCACCTGTATACCTTTGACCTTACACTCTATATACATTCTGTATGCATTTGTCCTTGTATTCTCTGAGTCTATCTGGATTGTGACTTTGAACAAGACCCTTTGAATTGTGCAGTCCTTTGGTAAATAGACGTAGATTTAGCTGAAAGCCCAGGCTTTGCACTGTAAAGCTTGCAGGGATTCACATTCATTCCAATATGAGAGAATGTGGTGAACCACATAGTAGAGAAATAAATCAGACATTTCAAATGTTATTTGAAACATTTCAAACTTGAGCCTTAAAGAGTTGGTCTGAAGGATCCAGTTCCTAAACAAGACAGGTGGGTGGATGGATGACCTCAGGTAGGCTTCGATGAAGAAAGTGACTTTCAACAGTGATTGGAGGACAGGCATTTGGAGGATTAGCAGGCTCGCTCCAAGCGTAGGGGTGGCATGAAAGGAGATACAGGCAGGAGTGGGCGAGATAGACAAAGGATTCATTTAGGAGAAAAGAATAAGGAATGGGACAGGACGTGGGAGGAGATGAGATCAGACCTAGGAATTGGAAGAGTTGTAGAGCCTTCTGAAGGTAGAGTTGTTTTAAATGCTGAGAGCCCACAATACTCTGATTAGAAAAGGCATGTGGACTTAACCCCCACCACCCAAAGAAAGAATGCTGGCAGCTCAGTCAGCTTCACTGTCTAATACGAAAACCGTTGAGTGGGAGAACAGAGACAGAAATGATTGTTAAATCAGTGATCATGTGACTTACCAAGTCACTGTAAGACAGTAAAAAGGGAGATTATTTAATAGTTATATGGAAACAAAATGTATAAACTAAGATTGTCCTGGTCCAATCAGGGCATGTAGTTATTTCATTATTACTAATTTGCTTAGACTTCATTAGTAGACTGGAAAGATAGGAAAAATTAAAATTCTAAGTATTGAAAGTGACACATCATGATACTCCTTTAAAAAAGTAAGGGGTGGGGAATAGTGGTTAAGGTGCTTATCTGCAGAGCCTAACAATCTGAATCTGATTCCCCAGTACCCACATAAAGCTGCATGCACCAGGTGGCACTTGCGTTTGGAGTTTGTTGGCAGTGACTGAAGACCCTGGCATGCTCATTCTTTCTGTCTCTCTTCTGTCTCTCTCTGGTTGCAAATAAATAAAAAATTTTAAAAATGTATTTATAATAGACAGGGAATAACTGGGCATGCCAAAGCCTCCTGACACTACAAATGAATTCATGTGCACCTGGCTTTGAGTGGGTACTGAGGAATTGAACCTAGTCCATCAGGCTTTGTAAACAAGTGACTTTAACCACTGAGTCAGGCTGGGAAGAGAGAGGGGAAAAAAACACCACTAGGGCTCATTGGTAGAGCACTTGCCTGGTTTGCATGAACCCTGGGTCCAGCCCCAGTGATGTGAAAACCAAAACAAAATTAAACCGCAAATTAGGGTTAACTCCCAGTTAGGCTCAGCAGTAACAGTCACTGAGGTTGATTGATAGGTGTTGTTTCTGTGGTGACATATGTGCTATTTACATGGTGTGTTAAGTTGCCTAGACTTGAGTTCTAGTTCCGCCACTGACCAGCTGGCTAGGCTTATCATATAAGGAGACAAGTGGAAAACCCTGCCTCTCCTGGTTGAGGTAAAGTTTAAAGGAGATTATGCAACAAAAACATTTAACACAATGCCTGTTATATGCTAAGTACTTAATGCCACCATGGTTATTTTTCCTGCTATTACTACAACAATGCTCACTATGTATTAGTGACTAACATAGTTTTTAATCACTCCTGTTGCCTGTCTAGACCATTCTTCTCAAAGGTAGATATTCACAGCAATACAACAAATGATTGAACATTGCAACTCCCATGTCATGTTCCAGTGAGTCTGGAAGATGCTCTGTGTTTTCACAAGTGCAGCTCTTGGTCTGCAGCAGATAGCTTATGTTGTTGCTATGATGGCTAAATAAACCAGAACATAAACTGTTGAGGATAATTCTTAGTGAAGAAAAATATGATGTGACTTAGATCTTTGAAAGATACGATAATCATTGAAAGAGATTCATGTTATTCTCAGTAATTGAACATGAACATGGCCTTCTGGCATTTCGGATTCCTTTTTCCTGAAATGCTCTTTCCCTGGATCTCTGTGCAATGCACAGCCTCACCTTCTCCAGGCTCTTGCTCAGTGAGGCCTTTCCTCACTGCCCATCCAGAACCAGGACCTTCTCTTGGCACAGCCGTTCTCTCCTTAGCTTATCGTATGATGTCATGGATGATAGTTAGCTCAGAAGCACTGTGAAGGCTCGCCATAGCTCCAAGAGAGTAATGACCCCGCAGTAGAAGGAGCTGTCCTTTAGAACTAGTTAGCTTGTAAAAGGATTTGTGGCAGGTCTAATGGTCTTGGTTTGCAATGAGTTGTGGTGACCATGGTAAGGACAAGTGAGCCCTTTGGAGAAAAGACAGCTCCACTCCCCTGGCTAAGCAAGCACAGCAACAACCAACAACAGAAATCAAACCTTGGTTAATTCTCCTACAGAAGAGAAAGTTTCCACTGTGCTCTTAATGACCAAGCACCCCACCTGCCTTTTAGTGGAACAAAAGCCACTGCTTGTCTTAACCATGTGTCTGTGTGCTGGTTAACGTAGCTTCTAGAACACAGACTGTAAACTGTGGTTTCGTCACAGTTCTGTCAGGTTGATGTCTTATTGAGGCTATCCCCTTGGCTGGTAGACGGGTTCTGTCTGGCTGTGTGTGCTTAGCTGCAGTATTTTCTGTACATGCATGGGGAGAGAATTTTGTTGCCTTCTATATTGATCAAGGCTCATCCTTAGGACCTTTTTTGTGTTTTGAGGTGTATCCCAGGCTGGCCTCAAACTCATGCTGATTATTTTACCTCAGCCTCCCAAGTGCTGGAATTAGAGGCGTGAACCACTACACCCAGGTTAATATTAGTTACTTCATTAGCTATGGTAACACTCAGCTGCTGCATCTTCAGCATGCGAATTGGGTGGAGCACATAATTCTGTTTCTGACTTCAGTTCAAGTAAACAGATATGGTTTGAGAACCTGTTGAATTACATTCTACGAGGTACTGAAAAGGTGGAGCTGAATAATGGCATACTAAAAAACATAGGACAGTAAGGGTAATAAGCATGAACACGGCTAACTAGAAAGTGTCATTTCTAAGCTATATTTGAAGGGAGGGTTTACATTTTCCAGGGAGATTTGTACAAAGGAGAGTATAGGCCACAGGTTAATAGGAGCATCAGAATGGTGTGTTCAAGAAACGATAGGCAGGCCACTGTGGATAATATGTAGAGCAGACTAGGGAGTGGTAGGCTTCATGGTGTTTGTCTTTCCTGGTAGTGAAAAGTGAAGGGCACCTAGGTTGTTGATTGTCATGGTGAAGAGGGAATAGAGACTAGTGACGACTAGCATTTACAGTCGGCAACAAATCAAAACAGTGGTGCAGAGCATGTAACTAGTGAGGTGAAGGGGGAGAGTGTTCATACGAATTGAAGGAAATATATGTTAAGCATTAATTTTGAAAAATTAAGGTGTAAGTTAAAACATTTTGGATGGGCTGGAGAGCTGGCTCAGTGGCTAAGGTACTTGCTGGTAGAGTCTAACAACTCAAGTTCAATTCCCCTGTACTCACATAAAGACAGATGCACAAAGTGGTGCATGCATGCATCTGAAGTCCTTTGCAGTGGGTGGAGGCCCTGGCATGGCATTTCTCTATATCTGTCTCTCTTCTATCTCTCTGCTTACAAATAAATAAATGAAAAAAATAAAATTGTGATTATGAAAATTGTACAATTATAACTACTTTTAAGAGAAAAAATTGAAAACTTTGGTTTTCCATAGCATTCCTTATACTTCTATTAAAAATTCTAAGATGCTGAGGTATTTTTCCACATACCTGTTCAAAAATTATAATTCACTCCCAACCAAGACGGAGCAGCAGAGATGGGTTCTGCTCTTTGCTTGAGATGGCAGTGACTGTCAAGATGGTGGGCAGCAGGCAGCCAGAGAAGCCAAGCCCTAGGATATGGATGGGAGAACTAGGGATATTACAGCATGCTGTTCTAAAAAGGTTTAATTGTGTGAACAGATGTTCACGTGGGCTCTGTGTGTGTGTGTGTGTGTGTGTGTGTGTGTGTGTGTGTGTGTGTGTGTGTAGACTGGATATTGTCCTTAGGAACACCATCTATCTATTTTGAGATAGGGTCTCTTATTTGCCCAGAGCTTACTAATTAGGGTACACTGGCTGTACCCCTAAGCTCCTGCTCTGTGTGCCCTCATAGGTGTGCACCACCATGCCGAGTATTTTTACATGCGTGCTGGGGGGGTCAAACAACAGCCTCATTCTTGCAGGACAAGCACTTTACTGACTGGGAAAAATAAAAAGGAAAAGGAGAAAAAGAGAGCACATAGGAGAGCAATATAAAATGATAAACATGACCATATCACCAGTAATGGTCAGAAGAAAACAAGAGTGACATCAGAGCTCAGTTTCAGAATAAAGAATTCAGTTCATGGCACAGAACCAAGTCATCAAGAGGACTATTAGAATACTAAGTTTTCATATAGTAACTAGCAGCTTGAGAAGATGTAAAACTGCAAACTAATAAGAGTGAAAGGAGAGATAGATGCATTTACAGTTACAGAGATTTCAACCAATGCCTCTTTAATAATTAGTGGAGCAAGCAGATAGAAAATGAGCAAGAAATGGAAGACTCAGTACTGTCAACAAACTTGACCTAGTTGTCAGAACAGCCAAATAGACTTTTGTTACTATGCGTACCTGAGAGCCCTTACCTGGAAAGACCTGCCTATTAACCCATCAGATGGGTCTCTGACTACACTGGAATCATAACACACCTGGACTATCTTGAATTTGGAGATTAAGTGGCATGCATCTTGAGTATCCTGCTAACATTAGTCAGACTGTGGGGCTGTGACAAAACACCTGACAGAAACACCTTAGAGAAGGATTTATTGTGAGTCGCTGTTTCAGAGACCATACTAATTTTACTCCATTGATTCTGGGCAAAGCATCATAGTGACAGGAACATTAGAAGAGGAAGGAGACAGAAAACAGAGAGCAAGACAGGGACCAGGGGACAGGAAGAACCTTCAAAGACATGCACCAAATGATCTATTTCCACTAGTTAGGCTCCACCTTATGAAGTTTCCACAGGTTTAAAAATAGCATCAAAAGCCGGGTGTGGTGGCACATGCCTTTAATCCCAGCACTCAGTAGGCAGAGGTAGGAGGATCACTGTGAGTTCAAAGGCCACCCTGAGACTACAGAGTGAATTCCAGGTCAACCTGGGCTAGAGCGAGACCCTACCTTGAAAGACCAAAAAAAAAATTAAATTAAATTAAAAAATAGCATCACAAGGGCTGAAGAGATGGCTCAGCAGTTAAGGCACTTGCCTGCAAAGCCTCACAACCCAAGTTGATGCCCCAGTACGCATGTAAAGCCAGAATGCACACTGTGGGGGATAGTACATATTCAAACCATACCATCTTGGAACAAAGACGAGCTGTAATTTCAAACTAAATGGAAATAAAAATGCTATATATCCATTCTCATTCATTTATTCATTCTCTCTCTCCCTTTCACTTTCCTCTCTCTCCCCTTCTTCCCTCCCTCCTTTCCCCCCACTCTCTTTCCCCTCACAAATAAATTCACCAAAAAAATTTTTGAAAGGAATAAAAACAGTCTTAGAAAAATAAAATAAAATTGGAGAAAGAAGCCAAACATCATAGCTAAGTTGTCTGCCATCCCAGTGCTCCATGATGGGAGGGAAGAAGCAGAGACAGCAGTGTCCCCAGAAGCTGGAGGCCAGCTAGAACCAGCACCTCAGGTGGTCTTATCATCTCCACACACATGCATGCCACCGCATGCACATGCCTGAGCTCATACCCAAACAGCTGACCAAACTAGAACAAGAAGAGCAAAGTTATCCTCACATAAGAAGACAATAAATAATAAAGATGGAAATCAATGCTATGAAAAGATTTAAAAAGCCATTATGAAGAAAACAACAAAATCAAAACCTTATTCCTTGAAAAGTTCAAGAAAATCAGTACATTTCTGGGCAAGATTGTACATGGACTAACTCTACCCTGGATATAAGAATATTCTATTGAATCTGTGTCCTATCATAAACCAAATGTCTATGTCTGTCTCTCACAGAGCTGGAGAAACAATGACTACATTTTGTCACACCCGGCTAAATATCATAATTTTTATTGACATGTAAATACAGTAGTCATTTGTCTCAAAACATAGTGTTCAAGAAAAATACTTTTTTACCTTCAGTTTCTCTCACAAAAATAACTTAACTTCTGTCTTGACTTTTCCTACCAGAACACATCTCCTTCTTTAAGAATATCCATAGAGCCGGGCGTGGTGGCGCACGCCTTTAATCCCAGCACTCGGGAGGCAGAGGTAGGAGGGTCACCATGAGTTCAAGGCCACCCTGAGACTACATAGTGAATTCCAGGTCAGCCTGGGCTAGAGTGAGACCCTACCTCGAAAAAAAAAAAAACATAAAAAGAATATTCATAGAAGAGCAATCCCTACCTAATTATGTATATATAATCTCCATATAACCCCAGCATAACCTTGACTCCAAGTGAAAAAACAAAAAACCTGTATACTATCCACCTTTGGTCTAGACTCAGCCCAGAGGGGCTGGGCTGGTTTGTGCTATATTTCTAAAGAGTTAAGATTTATTTTTAACATACAGCAAGTAAAAGTTGGAATGACAGGTAATTCATAGCCCACATTCCATGCCAATAACCGGCCAGAGTGATGGCTTTTTTGAGGATGTTCACCGTGGTTTCTCACTCAGTACCTGTCACTGTCACCCTCCATACATGGAAAGAAGCAAGTCTCAGAAAAGTGAAGTGTCCCAAGTCCACGGGGCTAATAGGTTAGAGGAGCTTTTGTTTAACTACAAATGTACCTGAATTATCTTTAATTCCTTTCCTTGTAACATGAAAAATGGGGTTATTTTGATCTTTTAATTTCATTTTTAAAGTTTTAAACATCTTTGATGTATATAAATAGATGAAGCTACCTATAAAATACAAGTTTATTACATTATCTAAATTATGCAAGGTTTGAAATTATATTTATTTGTCAATTTACCTGAAATTCAATAAGATCAGATTTACGATAGGCCATCTTCTTATTCCTAGAATGTTGACACTCTTGTCTGTACTGTCTAAATAATTTACTCATAAACAGATGAGAAGGCACTCCTACCAGTTTTCTGAATTAAATACTTTCCCATGATTCCTTTCTCTAGAAGGAAAACTAATCACTGCCAGATAACAAGGAATGGAACATAATTTAAATTTTATTTTGAATAAAAATTGTTCATGATTTAGATAACAATTTATATCTTTCATTGAGAACAAATGTCTCTTCCTTACAAAGAGACTTGTATATTGTAGCTGAATATTTACTTTTAGTATGAACAGATGAGATTCTTTAATCCCAGACTGTTTGTGTCTAAGTAGCATTGTTATTAGGCTAGAGCTAGTGTTACCAATTGTTCAAAAACAGACTACTTGACAAATAATTAAATATGTTACATAAGCATACCGGAACTAAATATTAACTTACACTGTGGGTTGATGTAAATCTATGGTACAGAGAATGTAACTTCCTCTACTTAAAATGACTAACTCTACCCACTAGTATAAACAAGAAAAGAAGCAAATGTCTGCTTGTAATAAAGTATCTTTTGCCTAAAGATTTATTTTTGCTGGAGGTGGAAGAGGTGATACTGGTAGTGTGAGAAGCTATTTTAGTATCTTTGTTGATTAAAATTGAACCAAGTAACAGGGCAGTGGGGTTCAGAGAATGTAGGAGAGACTGACCTGGAACAGACCTTGGATAAATTACTCACTGTGAGCCTCCTTCTGTCAAGTAGGGACAGAAATGGCTGCTTTGTGATTACTCTTGGTGATTTTCTCAAGTCCAGCCAGCCCTGTACTTGGTCCGTAGTAGTCCTTGCTGTCTTCCTGCCTTCCCTCTCCCGTGGTGGTCTTTATTCATAACAAAAGACTTCAGTTCTTATTTAATGGCTTGAAGACCTAGTGTATGCTGACTATATTTTCCAAGCCAAAAACTGTCACGTGATTTCTAAGCACACAGTAGAAGCACATTAAAAGTGCAAGTACCCATGCCTTAGAGAACTCTACAAATGGCTTCCTGGAGTTGGGCTGTGTCCAAAATAATTAGAAACCTGGATACTCTCTGGGCCTAGTGTGGCTGCACTAAATACCATCATACCCCTCATCAGATATGGCTGTAATGTAGTGAGGAGTCTGCGATTTTAGACAACCTGTGGTAAACAAAGCTCCTGTGCATGGAAACATTGAGATGCGGTGAGAATACAGTGCAAACACCAGGGTTATGTGAATGCCACATGACCTTAGTCACATGTGGCGCTCACAGGAATGAGCAGCTAGATGACATCTTTAGGATCCCAAACATAAACCAGTTCCTTCAGCCTGCAGATTTCCCAGAATGGAATTCACTGTAGCCATCAGCCAGTAGAGGGAGCACAAAGCATGAATTTATTTCTAAATTTTAGGAATATTGAGGTGTGTGGGGGTGGGAGGTTAGAATTAAGCATTAATCTCAGTTTTCAAAACGGGAATCATTTCCCATCAGGTTATCTTCAACATGATTTGAGCTATAATTTTGTCTTGAAATGGTGACATTTTTATAGCTACTGATAGAATTCTATCTTTATAATTATTGTAGTTATAATAATAGCTATATTTTAGTTCATGTTTAGTCACAAGGGCCACTATGGCATATTTCTGGTATTGTTAAATATGCTCTCCTGGCAGGGTTGTGATATCATATTAAAGTATCCTTTCACTATTACAGCAACTCTGCTGTTTTACAAAAGGATTGTTGAGTCCATTTCTAGTGACTCCTCATTTGTATATACGTTCTAGATAACAAAAATACATTTCACTAAAGCACCCCCTGACAACTGTTGGGATTATGACACGGGAGGTTTGAGTGCAAGATTTCTCCTGGCCACCTTAGCCCAGGAGCCTGTTCTCCACCCTGCGGGTGTTGAGGACGGGCTTCTGAGCTGCTGCAGTTAAGGTGTCTGCACTCCTTGCTCCCTTTCCTTACACTGCTCTTCCCCACACGTGGGATGTATGTGCACACGCTTGTTTATGTGTGGGGGCACACTGTGTGGGGTACACTGTGAGGGGTACACTGTGAGGGCATACACTGTGTGAGAGGCACACTTGTGTGAGGGGTACACTGTGAGGAGGTGCGCATGCACATGTGCATATGGAGTGGAGGTCAACATTGGACATCTTTCTCTAGTGCTCCCTTCCCCCACCTATTATATTGACAAGGGTTTTCACTGAACTTGGAGCTCACCAATTTAACCAGACTAGCCAGTCAGCAAGCCCCACAGATCCCCTGTCTCTACCTCCCCGGTACTGGAATTACAGCTTCTGCCTGGTGCTGGGAATCAGGCAAACACCTTACCAAGTGAGCCATCTCCCCGGTCTGGCTCACTACTCTTATTAAATATCTCCTTCGACTCATCCTCCCATCCTGGTGTGCTTCTCTTCTTTGTGTTCATGACTTTGAAAATTAATGTAAGATAATTACTAAGCTTAGCTTGCTGAGAATTGTATAAAATCAAATTACTAAGAATTGGAGCTGGGTGTGGTGGCGCACCTTTAATCCCAGCACTCAGGAGGCAGAGGTAAGAGGATCACTGTGAGTTTGAGGCCAGCCTGGGACTACAGAGTGAGTACCAGGTCAGCCTGGGCTAAGTGAGACCCTACCTCAAAAAACACCAAGAAGAAGAAGAATTGGAGTTAAGGCCTGAGGAGTTTTGTTCTTGATGACAGTTGTGCAAGTGAAATACATCACAGGAAGTGAGCAAGAGGCTGTTCCCATACTTCAGCACAATGTAGGCTTCCTATGAAGTTACCATAATTATATCTGGCTTTAGAGTTTTTCTGAAAAGTATTTCTAAACTCTAGCTCAGATGATATTTTATACACCCATAGTTTGATTTTTTTTTTAAAGGGAAGCAGGGAGCTAGGATAGCTAACCTATTATACCCACTGGTACAGGAGAAGTTGCAGAATTGAATGAAAAATAAGAAAGAATAGTTGTCCTAACCTTGAACTTCTGTTCACCAAAGTGGGGATACACACGAGCAAAAGAACTAGGAAGATGCATGCAGAACAAGTGCAGGTTAGCAGAGGTCCAAAGGAAGCCGACTAAATGGGTAGTAATGGGCTTGGTAGAAGTTGGGGGGAAAGAATTTAACAGTAAAGACCTATAACTCCAACTAAGACTTCCTGTTCTTATGACCTTCACAAACACTAATTGTATTTGGTAAATTTAAGAGCGAAGCTAACGTCTAAAATATTTATACCTTTCTTAGAAAGTATGTACATAATATAGGTGTGCAGCTCTGCAGGGCTTTTCTCAGAGTTAACATCAGCATGCTTCCTGTGGCCATCTTTGTAAAAGCTGACATGCAATAAGCATGCTTTATTTGGTGGGCTTTCCTGAGAGGAAGTTTCTGCACAGTTAGGAAGTGCCTTATGACCTATGGTAATAATATCTTCTAAACTGCCACCCCACCTCCTCTAACGCTCACTGTGAGGTAATCCAATTTCAGGTGAATTTTCATTACCTATTATTTCAGTTTCAATTATTGCCATAAATTAGTGGCATGTACTATGGGATTTAAAAAAAAAAAACTGGATCAGTGTGCTACTTGCTTATCATGGGATTTTCTGAAGGGACTAAGAAAATATGACCGAAAAAGACAACCCAAATTTTTCAAGTTGGAAAATCTATTTCTCTTCTTTACAGAATATATTTTTCTTCTAAAGAAGAGAAAAATACTACAATACTGCTAATAAGTTAAAAATCTTTAGAAATACTAATCAAACACATGTCTTTCATTTTAGTTGAGATGTATATGAAATGTACACTTATACAGTATATTACCCATGAATTAAGTATAAAAGTAAGTTACTCTTTGAGTTAAATCAAATTACCATTGATTAGTTATTCTTGCTAAACAGCAATCCAGAGCCAATTTAATAAAAATTGAAAATTTTTGCTTTTACATTATATCTACTTATTAAATATTTTTCTCACTGAATTACTTTAAAGTTAAAAATACATAAAAGAAATTTACATGAATACCTTTGTGAAAGATAACAGTAATTGTCTTTAATGATAGATTCTATTTCACTCACTTACATTTTTTGATAATATAGTTACCAGATCATGTATTGACAGATCTTGTATTTTACCCGTTACTCTACACATAGTATTACTAGTAATAATTATAGTAATTATGTAACATTATTTTTGAAGTTGTTAGTCATCTTTCAACTTTCCTTCTATCTTACTTACTTGGATTTTAGTTACCCATACTTAGAGGAAATTCAGTTCAACAGAAACCATTACTTAGTTGTATATTTGTCATGTTGTGTGACTTTTTGGTTCTGGAATATGTACTTTGGATTGTGCACTTAGTAAAGTATCTACTGTAACATAAATTCTTCAATGGATTGAGTTCTCTAGCTGCAAATCACGATGTGCCTCTGGGTGGGAACTTTGCTTACTAGAGTTTATACATTAGCCTACCTCTTGGTTTTCTTCTGAGTGTTTGAGTGCAGTGAGTTTCTGATGTTTCATGTAGTGCTGAAACATAGAGCAGTGTACATGCTAATGGGTCATGTGGCATTCACTGTAACCAGGGACACATCTGTCTTCCATTTTGTCCTACTAGTGCCTCTAGTAGTTGTATTTAATAAACTATATTTGACAGCCACCAAGATAGTGCTCAGGATTCTGTCTTGTTTCTGCCTTCTGTACCTTCGTTATCAATGCCATTTTAGCACTTGTCTTTGATAGAAATGAATTTAACTCAGTTATTATATACCTAAAACAATATTAGAAATGAATTTTATACTAGTTAGATACTAAAATAATATTTATGGTATTAAGGCAATGAAGTCTGAGTGATTTGCAGTTTACTGTGCTCTAATTTTGCTGTTTCTTATAAATGTCAATGTTCTTGGCAAAGATAAACAAACCTTGTTTGTAATTTCATAAGCAGGAATGCTAATGTCTTTGTAGTTTATTATACTATAGTAAGAAATAGAAGAGAAAAGAAAAATAGTAGACCATGTTGTGGACAGAACATTGTACAAAGTTATATAAACAAAGCCTTAGATAAGGAACATTTGGAGGAAATTTCTAATTTCTAATACATGTACATGTTATCTATAGATAGAGACAAGTTCTCCTAGAGAACTATGTACATGTTATGTATCCATAGATAATTCTCTAGGAGAAAATGTCTAATACATGTACGTGTTATCTATCCATAGATAAGTCTTTAGGAATGTGTCTCTACTAAATGTACATGTTACCTATAGATATATCTTTAGGAGAACATGTTTTTAATATGCATATATGTTAACCATAGATAGGTTTATAGTAATTTCAAAACCACTGTGAAGCAGCTTATTAAAATAAGATCACAGGGCTGGAGAGATGGCTCAGTGGTTAAGGTGCTTATCTGCAAAACCTAACAACCTAGTTCTATTCCCAATACCCACATAAAGCCAGATACACAAAGTGACGTATGCATCTGGAGATTGGTTGCAGTGGCTGGAGACCCTGGCATATACCCATTCTCTCTCTCTTTCTCTCTCCCTTTCTGTCTCTCTTTCTCTCTCTCTTTGTCTCTCTCTCTTTCTGTCTCTCTCTCTCTCTGTCTGCCTCTTTCTCAAATAAATAACAAAACAAAAAAATCACATAAATTGATAGGGAAAGTTTAGAATGTTACTGTTTCTCTTATATAAAGAAACAAATGTCACAAAATGGGTTTTTTTCCCATTTTTATAGACTTGATTTTTCACTTTATTAAAGGTGTCTTAGTCCTCACATCTTTTCCACATGTGTTACAGTCAGTCATCTGAAATTACCCTTCCCTTTGGGCCTTTTTTCCTGGCATTTACTTTGGTCAGTCTGCAACTGACCAAAGGTTACCTGAACCTTGTTCTTGGAAATCAGTGATCCACTTACTTGACTTTGTTGAAATAGGTAGAGAGATTTTCATAAGAGGAAGCAGAAAAGTACTTCAGGAGGGGAAAGAAGAGCTCTCTGTGGAAAAACATTATTTCAGAAGTCGTAGCCGTCATCTCACGGAGGTGTGCCTTTCCCATTCTCCCAGTGCAGCTATGAGGTCCTGTTAGGTGAGGTCAGTAGTCACTGCTCACACTGAGAGCCATTCATAGAGGTATTCATAGAGGATCCACATGAGTAACCTGGTCATATTCACTTTCTTAAACAATTCGTGTGAAAGGTCTGCATTTCAACCCTTATTCTAGAACACAGAGTTACAGTCTCAGTTCTGTGCTCCTGGCTGTTTCCTGTCTCTTAGAGAGCATTGCTCATTGCCTTGCACTGTTGACATGTCTAGTCCATACTGATTCCTGTGGGTGCCCTACCTCCTTCTTTGACGCTCAGCTCTCACAACCTTGTTTTGTTAGCAGTGTTTTAAAATTCTACTCAAGTGTTACAAAGTGGGGTTATTTCCTTTTTTAAATATTTTATTGATTCATTTTCAAGGGGAGAGAGAGAGAGAGAAAGAGAGAGAGAGAGAGAGCAAGAGCGTGAGAGTGAGCACACCGGCCTCCCACCTAGTGGGTCTGGCTTATGTGGGTACTGGGGAATTTAACCCAGGGTCTTAGGCACTGGAGGCAAGTGCCTTAACCGCTGAGCCATCTCTCCAGCCCAGGGTTATTTCTTTTTACCTCCTTTCTGGTTTATTGATGGGTTCCTTTAGTCTGTAAATTCATAGTTTTTATTCTTAAAATAGTTCTTTAGTAATGTATCTATTTTCT
The DNA here is from genome assembly GCA_004024765.1 of Zapus hudsonius. Lineage (NCBI taxonomy): Eukaryota > Metazoa > Chordata > Mammalia > Rodentia > Dipodidae > Zapus > Zapus hudsonius. Next base: position 28,312 of record PVHP010007418.1, on the reverse strand, counting down.
CTCTTCCTAAAAACATTCTGTTAGATTTTGTTGAACTAGTCGTCTTGTTACATTTTTTCTGATGTTTGTCTATAACTTTTTGTTGTTTAGTTCTTATTTGGATATGTGGGGGGTGCGCACAAGCACACAGCAGGCTCTCGTGCTGCTGCAATTGAATGCCTGTCTGGCTTCATGTGAGTAGCTGGGGGCTAGAGCAGGGCCGGCAGGCTTTGAAAGCTTCTTAAACCGCTGAGCCATTTCCCCAACTCTACTTTAACTTTTTGTTTCATTTTCTTAAATTTATTTCCAGTTCTTTTATTAAATTTGTCATTTTGATATCTTATTTCCATTATTTCCAAGAATTCTTTTTTGTTTTTGCTACTTCTTTTTATATGGCCTCCTATTTTATAGCTGCAAGTAAATATACTTCCTTTCCCAGAGCGCAGTCACCACCAGCACTGGGGCAGGTTTCTTCTTGTCCCTGCACTGTACCTAACTTTTCCAGGGTCTTCGTTTCTCACTTCCTTGTCACTTCAGTGCCTCTCTCCAGTGAACTTTGGCAGAGTCTACATTTACAAGTACAGGAAGAAAGAACTGGTTGAAAGTTATGTGCTCTTGGGGATGTAGTGGTGAAGGAAGCAGGTGTTGTGGGCACTGGGTAGAGTGGTGAAGGAAGCTCACATTCCAGTGTGAAACTCAGACACTTTGAGCCACACACTGTATTAGTGTTAGGCTTTGCTCATCTGTTAGCTTCTGTCATGATTACTCAGTTGTTACTGTGGCATTTATGCAGCCATGGATATTCAATATATGAGTTAGTGAACATGACTGTGTCCCTATAAACTTAGTTACAGAAACAATATGAACTAGATTTGGCCTGTAGATGTACTTTGCCCGTTTCTGCTCTAGTGACAAAACCAATAAAAGCTTATCCATAAAGCATGGTTTAGTTTGGAAAGCTATGAGTTGTAAGTGGAAAAATTAAATAAGTTTGGCAAAATTGATATTATGACAGAGCTGTGTTATCAAAAGTGTTATAAGATGCCGTGAAATCCCAAAGTTCCGATGATATTCTTCACAAAAGTAGGAAAAAAACCCTAAAATTCATATGGATACATGAAAGACCCCCCAATAGCCAAAGCATTCCTAAATGTATCAGTGTGGTTGAATAGAGGACCCTGAGATGAGCCCATGCAGCTGTCTGATTGTTGACAAAGGGGCCAAAAACATATATTGGGAAAAAATGCATCTTCTTCATAAATAGTGCTAGAAAAACATGTAAACCTAGATCCTTCCCTGTCTCACTCACTGAGAAATAAAAGTTTAAAAATAGATCAAAGACCTTAATGTGAGACCTGTAACAACTGAGGAAAAATCAAAGAATTAAATGCTAGAACATCATATAATGAGTTCAACGATGAAAAAAAACTAATCAGACAATTCTCAAAAGAAGTACCTCCAGGCGTGGTGGAGCACGCCTTTAGTCCCAGCCCTCAGGAGGCAGAGGTAGGAGGATCACTGTAAGTTCAAGGCTAGCCTGAGACTACATAGTGAATTCCAGGTCAGCCTGGGCTAGAGTGAGACCCTGCCTTGAAAAACAAAAAAAAGTACCAAATGCCAATAGATGAAAAAAAAAAAAGTTCAATATTCTTACCCATCAGGAAAATGCAAATCAAAACTACACTGTTTTGCAGAACATGGTGACACACATTTTTATTCCCAGTACTAGGGAGGCAGAGGTAGGAGGATTGCCATGGGTTTGAGGCAAACCTGGGACTACAGAGTGAGTTCCAAGTCAGCCTGGTCTAGAGCAAGACCCTGCTTGAAATAACAAAACAAACTATACTGTTTCCCTCTCACCCAGCCCAAATGACTGTCAGGAAAAAAAGATAACAACAAATGTTGGCAAGGAAGACAAGAAAACGAACCTTTATACACTGTTGGTGGGAATGAAAATGAATCTCCCTGCTTTATAGAAGTCAGTGTGGATGTTCCTGAAAAACTAGAAAACGGAAATACCAACTATACTACTGTACGTGTGCCCAAAGGAATCAGTCAGCATTCAATAGACATACTAGCAGCTGCCTTCTTGCTGCCAGGACAAACAGCTGACCAGAAGCAGCTTATGGGAGGAAAGGGCCTATTCGTACTTGGGGGAAACTTCATCATGGTGGGGAAGGCATGATAGGCCTCTGTAGGAAGCCTCAGTCACATCAACAGGAAGGAAGTAGGCTAAGTAAGCTAGCTCTGAATGCCCAGTGGGCTGGACTAATAAATCTCTCAGGGTCTGTCTCCAATGGCACACCTCCTCCAGCAAGGCTCTGCTTCCCAAATTATCACCAGCTGGGGCCCATGTATTCAAAACACAACCTATGGGGGGACATTTCATTGAAACCACCACAACATACCTGCACGTCCATGTTTGTATCAGCCCCACTCAGAGTAGTTAAATTATGGAATCAGCCCATGTGTCCATCAGCATATGAATGGATTAACAAAAGATGGCAGTGTAACCAATGGAGTACTATTTAGCCTTAACGAAAAATAAAATCATTTCATTTGCAAGAAAATTGGTAGAATTAGAGATTATCATGTTAAATGAAGTAAGTCAGACTCAGAAAGACAACTGTTACAGTTGTTTGTCCCTTAAGCAGACTCCTGACTTTTTAAAAAAGACACGAGCTGGGCATGGTGGAGCACGCCTTTAATCCTAGCACTCGGGAGGCAGAGGTAGGAGGATTGCTGTGAGTTCAAGGCCATCCTGAAACTACATAGTGAATTCCAGGTCAGCCTGGACTAGAACAAGACCCTACCTTGAAAACAAACAAACAAACAAAAAAGACACGAAAACAGAACAAGGACTATTAGGAAGGAGGAGAGAACAGCAGTAGGGGAGAGGACCAAAAAGAGTAATGAGGGGCGAATATGCTCAAAACATACACATCTGAAAATATAGTGAACCTGGGATTCTGTGCCATTAATAGATGCTAAAAAAAAAAAAAAAGGAATGTCTACTCTTGTTTCATTCAGCATTGTCCTAGCCAATGCAATAAGTCAAGAAAAAACCCTGGAAACAACTAGTAAAAAGAGAAACCAGGTTATAGCTATATAAATGAAACTTTATATGTATTCTATGAGCAGTAAGAATGCATCATGGACACACAAAACAGCATGGATAAACTTGAAAAGCAGGCTGTGGCAGAGGGCAGACTCAGAAGAGTACATGTCATATGGTCATTTTTTTACATGTGTGTACATGTGCATGTAAAGACCAGAGGAGGCTTGAGATGTCATCCTCAGGAATATTGTCCACCTCATTTGAGATCAAGTCTTTCATTAGCCTAGAGTTCATCCATGAGGCTAGACTGGCTGACCTGCAAACTCCAGGGATCCTCCTGTCTCTGCCTTCCCAGCACTGGCATTCCAGGCACATACTTCCACATCCAGCATTTTACATGGGTGCTGGGGAACAAATTCATGTCCTCATGCTTGCAAGGCAAGCGCTTTGCCCACTGACATCTCCTCAGCCCCTGGGATGATCTACTCGGGAAATTCTAGACAAGGCAACAGAATAGTGTTTGTCTGAGGGTGGGAAGGTTGTTAGAGGAGGAGGCTACTGAAAAAGCCCAAAGGAACTCTCTAAGGTCATAGAGATGTTCTCTGTCTTGATTGTGATGATGAGTTATATGAATATTTACATTTTTCAAAACTCATTGCCTTACAGACATAGATTATGTCAATAAAGTTGGTTAAAAATAAGGAACAGCATAAGAGCATATTTTAAGTACCAATGAGTAGAGTGTGGTTCAGAGGCAGGGAGCCGCCCAGGTGAGAGGCATCTGTCCCAGAGGGTTCGGGAGGGTAATAGGTGTGTGTGGGGGGTGCATGTGCATCTTTGCAGCCCAGCTCCAACTAGAAGTGGGAATCACTGTGGGTTCATCTCCTTGTGCCAGATCCAAAGTCCGTTTTCGGTTTTCGAATCCAATTGAACCCTCTGAGAGCTTTCCACAATGATGGTGATCACCTCCTTGTCGTAGTCTTCTGTGCACCTAGGTCTCCAGGTGACTTCACTCATCACTTTCAGTCTTAGTGCTCCCAGAGTTCTGGCCTTACAAATGTACTTGGATAATCTCCTCCAGTTCTGTGAGTGCAGCTGGTAGAGATGGCCCACAACATTCCCTCACCTGTCTGTGATTTCCACTGCATCTGGAGGTTTCTACATGCCCTGGTTTTCCTGAGCAGCTTGAGGTTTCCTGGTGTGATTGTTAGGCACAAAGGATCAGGACTAAGGAATCTAAATTTGACTCCTGCCTCCTGCACATCTGGTGCTGTCACTTGTGTCTTCTCCCACACGGCTTATCCTCATGATCTATGTTGCCTGCGTTGCTGGCCCAACTCCTGTTACCCAAGGTCTGCTCAGGCATCATCCCAGAAATCCTTTCCCGCTCTAACCATCAGGTGCAGGTGGGCAGCCCTCACCCACATCCCAGAGCATTCCCCTTCCACTTGTCTGTTAGGTCAGAGCTCCAGGACCTGTCGGAGCCCTCCTGAAAGGCTGGACGACGACTGCTGCTTGCCTTGCTGTTATAGTCCATTACCTGTACGACACAGAGGCACTTGGCAAATGCTTGACTGCCTTGTGTCTCCATGACTTAACAAGATGAAACATAGCCCTCTTGGATTGATCTGCAGGGCCTTTTTTAATCTGGCCCCTGCCTGTCTTGCCAACTTTATCTCTTGCCCCGTCTAACCCCAGCGGACATTTCCCAGTCTCACTTTGTAAGCTATAAAGTCTCTCAACACACTTTCTGTGTCCTGCTTCACCTTTTCCAATTAGCAAGCCTCTAACCTTCAAGGTCACGGTCAAGCTAGAGTTCCTCTGTGGAATGTACCTGACATTCCTCTGTCCCCCATAGGACCGTAGACATTTTTTCTTACCCCATTAGACTTGGGCTCCTTGGGGGCAAGAAACCATATCTTTTTCCTCATTTCCCACTAGCTTCTCAACAAAGCCCAGGGCTTTTCATGTGCCATGAGCAGCCCATCTCAGTCTGCCTTCAAACTGTTTTCATTCTGCTCTTGTTTCCTCCATCTGTGTACCTTCAGCTGCAGCCATTTGTGCCAGCTGGGACCCTCTCAGCCTGTCCGAGTGTGAACTGATCGTACACATCCTATTCACATGCTGCCTTCCCTTGCGGGACACTGGATCCTGATGGGGCTCCCTTTTCTCTTTTGCAGAGTAGCATATTCTTTGTCAGATTTATAAAATGTATGTAGTGTTTCAGGCACCCTCCCCAAAGAGTAATTTAGCAGTCTACTTACTGTGCATGTATTCAGTATTTCCAGAAAAACATTATGTGGGGTGTGTGTGTGTGTGTGTGTGTGTGTGTAGAGGGGAGAGCATTCAACCCTCTAACTCCTCTTTCCTGATTCTATTTTCTTCCCTTCTTCTACAGAAAACAGTATCTTAAGTGGATGGTTTATTATTCAATGTATACTTTATATTATTACTTATATAGTTTATCTGTAAAATAAATATACTACATGCTAGATCATTATATAAAGAATAGTACTTTGTCCACAGTCTGTAAGAATGTTCAGGGTTTTTTTTAACTCAACAGAGTTTTATGATTTGCCTATATTAATAAATACAGCTTTAATTGCTACATGGATTCTTCATGGTGTCAGTAGCCTGGTTTATGTAGCTAGTCTCTGTTCAGTCAGTGTTGTGGCTGTTTTCAGTTTTTTTCATTTTAAGCCAATTAGTAATGAACATTCTTGTACTTGAAGATAACTTATTCTTTTCTAATTACAAAAACGTATTCTTGGAAATGTATTCCCACTGAGTGACTGTTAAGCACCCTTGAAGAGGAGCTTCGCTTACTTTTCTGATCATAGTTACCCTTTTGTGTACAAACCTCACCGATCTTTATTACTTCCACTAACGAGCATCAAGCCAGGGCTAAAAACATTGGATACAGAGCTTTAAGCAGAAGTTATTTTTCTCACTCAGCAATTTGCAAGTCAGGTCTCATATAAATTTAGGTCATTTGCCTTAAAAATGCTAAATGAAACCAAAATTAGAATGTAACACACACACACACACAAATTTTGAAAGCACTTGCTGTAAGAGCTGTGGGAAAGCCTATTAAGTTGTATGAGAATAACAGCTTGAAGCAAGTGTGAATTCTGTATCTCATTCATGATACAGAATTGGAAGGAACCTCAAATGCTCCGTTCTTGCACAAACTTCTTCAAGATAGCTGGAAACCATCTCTGTAGCTTCTTGGGGTGTAGTGTCCCAGTATTTGATGCCCTGATCATCGACTTTTCTCCCATGTGTGAGATGAAGCTCACTTCCATGTTTGGTCTTCTACTAGCAAGGAAGACAGATTGCTGGTATTCTTCTAGAGAATAAAGAAACAAACAAACTTGCATGTCTTTTCCAAAAGGAAGACTTTCAAGTACATTTGTTTTGTCCACAGAGAGTGAGTGTGTGAATGTGAATATCCCAGGGCTGGTGACCTCATGAAGCCCCTGAGTTCTTATTCTTTTATAAGCTAACAGGATCCAGTGCTCCCTTTTCCTCTTTCTCCAAGCTTTCCTTTAAGGCATTCATAAGTTCTTTTTTTTTTCACTGGGCATCCAGTTTATACCTCTGAGCCTTGCCATGTCCTATTCTAATGCAAAACACATTTAGTCCAACTTCAAATGTCCCCATGGTCTTATGCAGTCCCAACACTATTGAGAAGTTTAAGTCTCAGCTGGATGTTATGGTGCATGCCTTTACTCCCAGCAGGAAGGAGGCTGGGTTTGAGGCCAGCCTGTGGCTACAGAGTGAGGTCAGTCTGACCTAGAGTGAGATGCTACCTTGAAAAATCAAAGAAAAAAAAAGTTTGCCTCTTCTGAGACTCAGTCTTTTAATTGTGAGATCCAAATGCAAGTCACATGCTGTCAACGTAGAATGGCATAGAGGAACATTCCTAATCCAAAAAGGAAGAAGGAGGGCATAGCAATGGAAGATCAGACCAAAGCAATACAGAAATCCAGCAGGACCAACTCTAACCCTTGTAACTCCACATCCAGCATCTGGCACCCATGATGAAATCATCTGGGTCCCAAAGAGCTTAGGAAGCCCAATGCATTCATCTCTGTTGCCTATCACACCCATAGCTTCTTTCCTTGGGCAATACCAGTCTGAACTTGCAGCTTTCCTTGGCCAACACTCTATGGTTATGCCATCTCCAACATCACCGTGTTTCCAATGCAATTTACAGCTCACCTTCATAGCTTCATACAGTGGCCTCTCAGAGCCTCCTTGTAGGAATTCCAACCTTGCCACTCATTGCCTGGGATCAGTGGCTCTCCAGAACCATGGAGCACAAGACTCTTATGATCCCCTCAGTCTTGCATCTTTCTTGCTTTCAAAACCAGAACTAGGGCTGGAGAGATTGCTCCGTGGTTAAGGCAGTTGCTTTCAAAGCCTTATGACCCAGGCTCAGTTCCCTAGTAGCCACGTAAATCTAGGTGCACAAAGTGGCACATGCATTTGGAGTTCATTTGCATTGGTAGGAGGCCCTGGTGTGCCCATCCCTCTTTTTTTTTCATTCATCTTTTTCTCTGTCTCTGTTCCTCCTTCCCTCCCTCCCTCACCTGCTCTGCTTGTTAATAAATGAAATTAAAAAAATAAAATAGTACTATGTGAATGATGCTGCCTAGTTCTGCTGCCGGCTGGGAATACAGCCACAAGGCTCCTGGGTCCAAGCTGTACCGGCCTCTGCGTGCCTTGAGGGCTAACCACTTCCCTTGGCAGTTGTGTTTGCACAGGGAACCTCCTCAGTTTAGGCTTCTTTCTTCAGATGCATTTGGATTTTCACAAGATAAGTGCTCCAATGGGCAAGGTTTTGCCCTCCAAGCACCTTTCCTATTGTGCCCATGGGATACAGGAAGTTTCTTTCAACATGATCATCTCGTTTTAACAGTTACAGCTGTTCTCTCAGCGCCAGCCTCAGTGTTCTCCTGTCTTGAGATATCATCCACCAAGCAAAGTAGTTCATTTTGCCTGCGTTCAGCATTGTTCAGGTTCTCAGGACACAGGCAGAATGCACCCAGTTTCTTTGATGTATATAACATAAACTGTCTCTAGCACAGTATTCCTGATAGAATATTTGCTCCCTCTGAAACCTCAAGAGCCAGGCCTCTCTGTCTGTGTGTGTCTCAGCATTCCTGTCTTTCAGGGCCCCACCAGAATGGCTCATTAATCTCTGCTTACAGTATTCAAGAGCTTTCTAGTCCAGAGTTCCAAACTCTTTCAGATTCCTCTGGAAAACCAGTCCCAAAGGCTTACAGACCACATCATCAGGTTTATCACAGGAACTGTCCCACTTCTCTGTACTAATTTTCTATGTTAGTGACTTTCTCATTGCTGTGACCAAATACCTGATCAGAAGCAACTTAAGGAAGGACAGGCTTATCTTGACTTATACTTTGATATTATATTCCATCACGATGGAAAAAATATGGTGGCAGGAGCTTGAGGTCCCATTCAGTCTACAGTGAAGAAGCTGAGAGAGATGAATGCTGGTGCTCAGCTCAGTTCCTCCTTTTACAGGGAGGTGCATCCTTCCAACTCAACCTGAAGATAATCCCTCAGTAGCATGTTTTTAGAGGCTTGTTTTCTATCTATTTAGCTTTGCTAAATCCTGCCAAGTTGACAACCAAGATTAACCATCAGCGTGTACTAAGACCATCTTAATTTCATTTTTATGAATAGCCATATGAACTCACCCTATGCATATCTCCTTTACATCTTACATTTAAAAATATTCTCTGCATGCAGTATTTACATTCAGCTATTCTTTTATTCAGACCTGCTTTTACTTTTTACAAAATTTATCCTGTAAATAGTTTCATTCAATTATGTTAAAAAATTATGTCCAAGGGTATTCATTATAGGTTGTTTTATAATATAAAATGTTAGAAACAATTGCAATAACTGATTAATAGTAGCTTAAATAAATTGTGGCATATCCATGTGCCTAATCGTCATGTGAACATTTTGTTATATGCAAACAGTGCATACAAACATTACCACTATTGTGTTTGCTTTATATAATATATCACATTACCAAAGTCAAAACTCTTTAAGGAATTTTTCCCTGGGATAATGTTAGCTTAAAAAATAATATAAGGGCTGTGGATATGGCTCTGTCAGTAAAGTGTTTGCCTTGCAAGCATGAGGACCTGATTCAGATCCCCAGCACATACATAGAAAGCCAGGTGTGACAGCATTCACCTTTAATCCCAAAGCTGGAAGTCAGAGACAGGAGCATCCTTGGTGTTTCTTGGCCAGCTCATTTAGTCAAGTCAGTGAGAGAGCGTGTCTCAAAGTACTAAGGTAGAGAGTGGTTGTAGGAGACACCCATCATTGACCTCTGGCCTCCCCTCATATGCATTGTTGCCACACACGTGGACATGTGCACACACACATATACACACAAAAGAAAAGGTCTGATGATTTAACTCTGGTAGAATGGTTGCCTAGAATGCATGAACTTTGGGGTTAGACACCCAGCACTGAAACCCATATACACAAAGAGAGCACTTTAAGTGGACCCTGATGACACAGGCCTATAATTCCAGCTATTTGAGAGGCTGAGACAGGTAGATCTCAAGTTCAAGTCCTTTCTGGGCTGTACAGATTGGGTTCAAGACCTGCAGGGCAACTCAATGAGAACCTGTCTCAAAAAAAAAAAAGGGCTGGAGAGATGGCTCAGAGGTTAAGGCACTTGCCTCCAGTGTCTAGGGGCCTGGGTTCAATTCCCCAGTACCCACGTGTGCCAGACCCACAAGGTGGTGGCCCTGGTGTTCTCTGTATCTCTGTCTCTCTGTCTCTCTCTCTCTCTGTATCTCTCTGAAATGAATTTTAAAAAAAGTGAAGCTGGGCATGGTGGTGCATGTCTTTAATCCCAGCACTCAGGAGGCAGAGGTGGGAGGATCTGTGAGTTTGAGGCCACCCTGAGACTCCATAGTGAATTCCAGATCAGCTGGAATAGAGTGAGTACCTAGCTCGAAAAACAAAAATTTTTTTAAATAAAAATACAGTGAAAAGAGGACTGGGGATGCCACTTAGTGGTAGAACCATTGCCTCACACATGCCCTATACTGTCAGATAGACAGATAAATGGGTGGGTAGGTGGATTGTTGAACAATGGACAGGCAGGGAAGCGAAACAGCACTTGAGAATATTCAGTGTTGTCATCTTCATGTCCTACTTGAGCCATCTGAAAAAATTGTGGAATTTTCTAAATTGATATTTAAATCAATATTCTATTTATAACATCACCAAGAAATACTAGTCATATTTTTGACATTTAAAAAATACTATAGGGCTCAGTGGTTAAAGCCACTTGCTTGCAAAGCCTGATAGCTTGGGTTCAAGTGCACAGTACCCATGTAAAGCTGCACAAAGTGGTTCCTGTATCTGGAATTTGTTTGCATTGGCAAGAGGCCCTGGCATGCCCATTCTCACTCTTTGTCTCTCTTCTCTCTCTCTCTCTCTCTCTCTCTCTCTCTCTCTCTCTCTCTTTCTCTCTCTCCCCCCCAATAAATAAATAAAAATATTTTAACATTAAAAAATAAAAATAAAAAAGTACTATAAGTCATAGTTCACAAATTTATATGGAAAGTACATGGAATCAGAATTACCTTTACTTTTAAGCTGCCCAAAGTGAGAATTTTATTCATTAGCTATAGTACAATTTATATATATAATATTTAATATATATGTGAGACTAATATTAGGAACATACATATTTAGAATTATTAGTGAATTGGCTTTTATCATTATAAAATTTTCCTCTTTATCTCTAATAATAATAATTTTGGCCTTCAGCCTACACTTTCTCTAATTGACATGGCCATTCCAGATTTCTTATGACCAGTGTTTGTATGATATATCTTTTTTGTTTCCTTTTACTATTAACTTATCTGTGTCTTTAAATATATAGAGTTGTTCATTAGGTTTTGATTTTTTAAATCCAGTCTGTAAAATCTCTGCCATTTAACTGGAGTGTTTATTTCATTTACATTTAGTGTAAGTCACCCTTATTGTTTGAAAATTTTCATTTAGCTTTTTTAAGATTCGTCTTAGATCAAAGTTATCTATACTCTGGAATATCCCCAGTGGCTAGTCGTATCATCCGTTTTGTTCAGGTTTTTATGAGCTCCTGAGTCTCCTGAACAGTCCACTGACGTGTTTGAATGGGTCTTGTTCTCACAGGTATAGCTTAGTACTTTCCCAAAGACTCAAGAAGACACTTGGATTTCTGTGCCTTCTCACTTGAAGTTCTTCCTGTCTAATATTCTGCCCTGTAAATTCCAGCTATGCCAGATGCCTGCCCAACTATCACATCTCTGTCTTCTCATCCCAGTTCTGCACTAGACTATTTAAGCTCAGGTCCTGTTCCGACCCTTAATGTAACCCTGCCTACGTGTTTGAAAGATCAGATATCGATGCACAAAGTCAAGTGGCTTAGAGCAGGTTACACTGTGGCTTAGTCATCTCTGCTCTGTGTGATCACTGTAGTGATCATTAGAATCTTTCTTCTAGTATAACAGTTTTAACCTGTGACACCTTTTTATTAGTCCCCTTATAATTTAAACAACCTCTTTATTACTCCATCTTGTTACATAATTAGTATTATCGATTCTACTGTTTAGCTAGGCATGAAAAGATTATTTACATACTGTTGGCAGTACTCTTATTACTGCCCTTGCAGAGTACTCAATAAACTTGTTTTCTTCCTTTAAAAAATATCTATAGGGCCCCAGGGAGATGGCTCAGCAGTTATAAAGGCCCTTGCTTGCAAAGCCTGCTGGCCCAGGTTCAATTCCCCAGCCACCCAGACACAAAAAGTGGCACAGGTATCTGGTACCCACACACACATATGCAAGTAAATAAATTTTTAAAAACTTACTTGTAAACAGATTTCAGAATAATTGACACACTGTGGAACAGTATCATTCCATTTTTTAGCTAGAAAATGAGGCATTTAGTTTTCTTAATGTAATTAGGTTTTCCTTTGTTGTTTTTTTTCCCCAGTTTGTTTTCTTTGCTGTCTAAAAAACACAGCAAAGTTCTGGAACAAGCCACCTTGTCACTGAGAGGCTCTCTGAATTCCACTGACGTTCCTGTACCCGATTATGTAAGTACTCTCCTCACCTTGTCCATCCCTTTTCTTGTTAAATGTGTAATAATGGGTCTCCCTTCTGCAAACCTGGCTGTGCTCTTTGAAACATGTAACAGAAAAGTAATAGAATGAGGTCTCAAAGGGATAATTTGGTTGAAGAAAATTAACCTAGCCCAGTGGTGTTAATAATTAGAAATTCTAGTATTTGATTCAAGAAACTCAAACTAACACACAAAAACAGAAGGAAGGTTTTTATAGGAAGTACACCAAAGTTTCTGTCTGAGGTAAGCACAAGAGTATAGGTTACAACCCCTGGATTTCATAGAGAACTAGAACTGAATTTAAAAATGTCAGTGGGTTTGGGGTTATCCTCTGACTAAGGACCATTGAGTTTTTTTGTTTTTTATCACTTATCCACCTTTGACTAAGATGAAATATAGCTTGTTTGTTGTTAAACATCTCTGTTCCATTTTGTTGCTGCTTTATTCTACTATGTTTACTATTGGTCAGATGTTTGCTCATTTGGACTTCAGAGACCATCCCCAACACTTCTCCTTCCCACCAGTCCATAATACAACCTTTAGCTAATTGCTCAGACACTTGAAGTCTCAGTTTCTGTGTTCTTAGAGAGTCTAAGGAATTCTAGCCTTCGTACCCATGGTAAGAAGAGAGGAGCAGTACGTTGTCCTTTCCCACCACATTAAAGATGAAGGGCTTATGACCAATTGCCTGTAGAGGTTGCTGGCAGGATACAGTAGACAAAAGACCAGAGTGAGCCTTAAACTGTAACAGGAAGGAGAATGCATTGTCGGATCCTTTAGGGAAGTGCCACTGTCTCAACATTTTTTAGGTTTCAGAATGTGGCTTCCATGAAGATGCTAACACTTACCATAAGCCACGGAAGTCCATTAAGCTCTACGGAGGGCCTCCAGAAATTGCCAGGGGACAACATAGTCAGTTGATACTAGAAAGTTTAATAGAGAATTTTTCAGTTCTTTCTGAGTTTGAAGTGGCAGTGCAGACACTGAAGAGCTGTTTTGCTTCTTTCCTGTGGTTTGTTGCATTCAGAGGCTGTGCTGATATGAGGCTGTGGGAACAGCACCCAGACCGGATATCAGCTGCTGATAAACAGAGAGATCTATACAGCCACAGCCAGACTAGTGCTATTTTTCTTCTCTATTATTTATCAGTGTGTGTGTGTGTGTGTGTGTGTGTGTGTGTGTGTGTGTGCTGTGTTATGATCTGATGTGTTCTCATTTAGATGTTTATGACTCCAGAAAATATCTTTTAAGATTTTCCTACTAAGTTGAATATTTCAAACTTAAAAAGAACAAAACCAACAGCTCACTTAATTCTTCACCTTGCATTGATTTGTAATAAGAAAAACATCTCTTTCTGACAGCTCCTGAAGCCCTCAGGTGAGGACAGAGCAACAGTGGGGAATCTGCCCCACCTGTATATGCTTTGTTTTTTAATACAATTCTTATTTGATTCATTCAGTAGTCCTGTGGCATTTATTCCACAGAATGTGCTGAATTTATGTAGTCCTGAAATTGCCATAGCAGCATTTTCCATTAACCAGAGATATATAAAATTGATATTTCTTAAAGGAAATGGGTCATGTTTAATAGTATTTGCCCATTGTGGAGGTAATTATGTAATGACTGAGCCAAATTTGTAATAGATATTTGAATTCTGTTGAACTTTATAGTTTTTATAACATTTTATTGGTATATAATTATATATATTAACATAACAATATGCTCAGTATCATAAGTTATTGTAGAAAATCCCTTAAAACCAGAACGTCACACCCCTGTATGCATTAGATATTCTCCCCCACAATGGCCCTTACGTTCTTTCTGCCACCTCTTCCACAAATTTCCCTGAGTCATGGTGGGTGAGTTTAAAGTTTGCATAATTGTAAAAACCCTAAACATTGAAAGCAAAGAGAGGGTTCCAAAAGCAGCAAGGGCAAAACAACAATTCACATATAAAGGCAAACCCATCAGACTCACATCAGACTTCTCCATGGAAACCTTGAAAGCGACAAGGGCTTGGAATGGAGTACTTCAAAGCCTAAATCACTATGGCTTTCAACCCAAACTATTGTACCATGTGAAAGTATCCCTTATAATGGAAGGAGGCAGGAAAATATTGCATGATAAAATTCAACTCTACAACTATATGGACACAAAACCAAACCTACAGAGAATTCTTCATGAAATATTACACACAGAAGAGCCAAGCAACCAACCCCAAGAGCCCTCTAGAGGTTGGCAGGATAATTAAGCCCAGAGGAGACAAAATAACATGAGAGGCATCAAATCCCATAAACCCTTCACCATGGCAGGGATTGAGTCAAGACTCACAGTTATAACTTTGAATATTAATGGTCTTAACTCTCCCACAAAAGGCACAGGCTAGAAGGATGGATCAGAAAAATGGACCCTTCCATTTGTTGCCTCCAAGAAACTCACCTCACCTCTAAAGACAAGAACCTCCTCAGAGTGAAAAGATGGAAAATGATATTCCAAGCAAATGGAAATAAAAAAAAAAAAACAGGAGTTGCTACACTAATATCTGACAAAATAGAACTAAGGTCTATTTTAAAAATTAATTTTAAAAGACAATGAAGGTCACTTCTTACTCATCAAGGGAATGATCCAACAAGAGGATATCACTATCATAAACCTATAAATATAGATCCATGTAGACAGAGCAGAACAGAAGCATAGCAGGGATTTATCCTCGCCTCATTAAGCAATGTCTGCACCAGCCCATGTAGTTCCCCACGTCCTTTCACTTCTCCCCTCATGGCTGAACATGAATCTGTCCAGAGGCTCACAAAGCATGTACTTCTACATCCTTATGTTCTCCTTTATTTGAATTTCTGGCTTTCTTTTTCTTATGAATGCAGTGGCTGGAGGGGACCATTGCTTGGTCCACTCCTTCACTCTTCCACCTGTTATTAATTGAGCTTGTTTTTTTTTTTTCATGTGCTTTGGTGATTTTTAGGTCTTTGCTCCCCTATGAGATTGGGGTTACAGGCACATGTGGCCATGCCCAGTGGTTCAACATGGGTTTTGGAGATTTGTCCTCTGGAATTCTCAGGGCCCCTTCATGCTTGCTGCTGAGCCAACACTCCAGCCCTTAATTTTAATCTCTAATATGGTAAATGCCAACACATTTAATCCATATGAAAACAAACTTAGATCATCAGTGAGTTTTAGAAGTAGAAGGGTATCTTGAAATTATTGTATGAGAACCATTGGAATATATGGTGTCACACACACACACACACACATATATATATATATATAGATGCAGCGCAGTATATATGCTATAATTATTTCTAAGGGTTAAATGCAATTTATAACAGAGATCATCAGATCCTAGGCTGAAAAAGTAGACTGGGTATTAACTAATTAATTGATGAGGATAATGCCCAACTCAGCACACTCTATTCTCTGGAAATGTCTTGAATTGAAAGTATTGGACCTTGCTCATATCTGTATGATATAGAGTAAGGATCACTTGACCATTCTCTAGTAAAAGATGAGTTTCTGATGTACAGTGAGCACAGGTGATCTCTGTTTGCTGAATGTCTTCATTAGTTCTCCATAGTCTCTATGGCATACTGACATACAGGTAGGTCAGGGTAATTGCAGCATCTTTTTCTTTTAGTTCAAAACATATAGAACATTGTTCAACATCTTGATTTTGTTTGATAGTTGGCTATATTAGATTTTGACATACTAAAGAATAAAAGCATGTATTTAAAACTTTCATGAAATTATGATTATCAGTATAGTTCTGTATGAGTAAATCATTTGTATCATCTTCCCCTTCCCCCTGCTTTGGTTTTTGGAGGCAGACTCTCTAGCCCAGGTTGACCTGGAACTTACTCTGTAGCCCAAGCTGATCTCCAACACAGGGCAATCCTCCTACCTTAACCTCCGCAGTGCTGGGATTATACGTGTGAGCCACTATGCCAGCGTGTTTCACCTTTTGAATTTGATAGCTTTTATGAATAATTTTTTAGTTTTATGAACCTTTTATTGACAACTTCCCTACATATACAAAATATATTAGGATCATAGCCCCCTCCTATACCTTTCCATTTTCCCATTTCTTCCTCCCAAATTCCCACTCCACTGAATCCCTTATTGTTTTCAACAAGTCTCTGTTCTATTTTGATGTTATCATTTTCTATTATACAGCTGTTATATAAGTAGCATCAGCCACTATGAGGCCATAAATACCATGGCCACTTTGTGTCTGGAAGACAGT
Source organism: Zapus hudsonius (assembly GCA_004024765.1). Classification (NCBI taxonomy): domain Eukaryota; kingdom Metazoa; phylum Chordata; class Mammalia; order Rodentia; family Dipodidae; genus Zapus; species Zapus hudsonius. The sequence goes on along the minus strand of PVHP010007418.1, from coordinate 11,849 downwards.
ATTTTAAGCACTCCTCCCCTTCCTTTGGCTCCTACATTCTTTCTACCACCTCTTCTGCAGTGGTCCCTGAGCTTTGGAGGGTGTGGTAGAGATGTCTCACTCAGTGCTGAACACTCCACTGTCACTTCTCAGCACTTTGGTGAGTTTTGTATCACCCCAGTGGTCACCGCTGTCATTTTCCTTCCTCCACTGTAAGGTAATGAGTAAACTTTTATATCAGTCTATAACTTACATCTGCTTTCAGAAACAGATTAAGGAGATTTTCTGACCTGATTACATGTGACAAGAAAACTTAAACTCAGAGGTCCTTTTTTATTTTAATTTTCCCTCCATTTATTTTACATCATTCTATTTTTAACATTTCTTGTTCATGTTTATGTCTTAATTCAAGGTTGGATAGAGAACTTAACATTCACATAACATGGGAACAATTATATTGGATGTACTAGCATATCCAAAAACTTTGAAATTATGACATAATTTGTCGTTAATACAATTTCACTTTTACAAGATTTGCTATGGTTACTAGCTTTATATGAATTTATTCTAATGATAGTGATATAAATTTGAAAATTTTCTGTTTTTTAATTACTTTAGCATAATAAAAATAGATGGTAAAAATTATCACATAATACTAATGTGTTCTTCAACATGGATGAACCTAGGAAACATCATGCTAAAGAAAAGAAGTCAGGCCGTGCGTGGTGGTGCATGCCTTTAATCCCAGCACTCAGGAGGTAGAGGTAGGAGGATCACCATGAGTTTGAGGCCACCCTGAGACTACGTAGAGATTTCCAGGTCAGCCTGGGCTAGAGTGAGACCCTACCTCGAAAAAAAAGAAAGAAAAGAAGTCAGAAAGAAACAAGACCGCAGATTGTCTGGTCCCTTCACACAAAATGTCTAGATTGGGCAAGTCATGCAGAATGGACAGTAGAAATCTAGGTTGGGGGCATAGGGTTGGATAGGATGTGGCTGCAGTGGGTACATCCTGTATTTTGTGGAGGTTATGAAAATACAGTCAAATGAGATTCACGTGGGGTACACTGAGTACACTGACAATCCCTGACTGTTTACACTTAAAATTGGAGTGTGAATGATAACTGGATGAAGCCATTTTAAAAGTAGTATTTGTAGTATTGCAATGAATAAAACTATTTATTGGATGTAATAGCAGGTAGACCTCAACTTGACTAGACTTATGGCACACAAAGGTGAATGTAGTAAAATAAATTTTATACCTTACTTAAAACTAGGCGTGGTGGTGCACGCCTTTAATCCCAGCACTCGGGAGGCAGAGGTAGGAGGATCGCCATGAGTTTGAGACCACCCTGAGACTACAGAGTGAATTTTATGTCAGTCTGAGCTTGAGTGAGACTCTACCTCGACAAACCAAAATAAAAAAATAGGAAGAATTTTTAAAAGACTAATACTTTCAGTGAGGCAAAATGTTTCTTGACCAATGGTTTGACTTTATGAGCTATTAATCATTTCTATAGGCAGTTACACAAAGATGTATTTCTCAGCATTAATCACAAATAAATGGGGCCAGGAAGATGACTCAATGGTTAAAGAGGCTTGCTTGCAAACCCTGCTGGCCCAGGTTCAATTCCTATGTAAAGCCAAATGCACAAAGTGGTACATGTATCTGGAGTTTGTTTGCAGAGGCAAGAGGCCCTGGCATATCCATAAACTGTTCATTCCTCCTTCCCTCCCTCCTTCTTTCCCTCCCTCCCTCGTCTCTCAAAAAAATAAAAAGCAATGAAAACACACAAAGTAGCTATCAATAAAGCACTAATTAAATATAAGTTCATCCAGTGTAGTATTCCACAGCTTTTTAAAGTAAATTAATCATATAGATTTATGTGAAAGGTATCTATGTTCTATAAATGAGTTTTAAATCTTTAGCAGGCTACTCACATGTATGCTTTAAAATACACCTTTAAAACTAAAATGGGGCCAAAGAGGTAGATAAAGTACTTGCCGTGTAAATCTAAGTACCTGAGTTTGAATCCCAGGAACCATAGCAAGGTAGACTGTGTGGCAGTCATCTGTAATCCCGACATGCTCCAGTGAGATGGGAGAATCAACCCCACTGAGCTCACAGGCCAGCCAGCCCGGTGAACACAGCAGTGAACAAGGAGGAAGGCAAGGTAGTGACCCTTTGCCTTCCACAGGCATGCTGTGTGGCATGTGAGCCTTCCACTCACACACTCACCTTTTACTTTTAATTCTTTATCTGTAGAGATTTGCCTCTTTTTCTTTTTTCCGATTTTTCAAGGTAGGTGTCTCACTCTAGCCCAAGCTGACCTGGAACTCACTATGTAGTCTCAGGGTGACCTCAAACTCATGGTGATCCTCCTATCTCTGCCTCCCAGTGCTGGGATTAAAGGTGTGTGCACCACACCCACAGATTTGTCATTTTTGCCAAGTATACACATAATTTAGCTTCTCTTGATCCCTCTCTTCTTCCCTCACTCTCTCTCCTCTCCACCCTTCTTTCTGCTAGTCCAATAGTTTAATTTACAAGGTTGTTTTACAACGTTTTAAACTTCACTCAATTTTCTCTTTTGTCATATCTTACATAAGCATGTAGCATTTATCAAAACTAAGAAGTAAATGTTGATGCAAACTGTTGACTAAAGTACAAACCTTATTCAGACCTTACCATTTTTGTTTTGTTTAATCAAGGTAGGGTCTCTAGCTCAGGCTGGCCTCAAACTCACAGTGATCCTCCTACTTTTGCCTCCCATGTGCTGGGATTAAAGCATGTGCCAACACACCTGGAAGACTTCACCAATTTTAATATTGATACCCTCATTTTTTTGAATCCCACATTAAATTTTCTTGTCATGTCTCCTTAGTACTTCTTGTAATTCATGTTCTGGTGATGCTAAATATACAAGAGAGTTTGGGTTTGCCTAGCTTTTCTCATGATTGATGTTCCTATGAGGCAGGGTACTGCAGAGGTGAGCATTCTCCATGAAGACTTTTAGGGATCACATCAGTATTTCTGTGGATGCTTACCATAATCATTTTGCTAAGTTAATGTCAACCAGTTTGTTATTATACACTTCTCATTTTCCCTTTGTAATTACTATGTATTGGGGGAGGATATTTAAGCTATGCCATATCTTTGTGTTTAAACATTTTCCCAATTTAATAAATAATTAATAAATATTACCTGTAACACATAGTGATGATTTGCTGCTATTTTTCTGTCTCTCTACATTGATGAACAAGGAAGGCTTGTCACATCTTCCTGCTGTCCTGGTTTGTGAAATTGGGGAATGTCAGCAGTGAGATCTGACATGATTGATGAAGAAGTGACTCTTAACCAAGACAGAAAGGGGAGGAACTAATAATGGTTTATTGTCTCTGATTATGGAAGCTATCAATAAAACATTGAAAAAAGTCAGAAAAACAGCCCATGCAGATTACAGTCAATAGTAATGCGTGGTAGAGTTGTTTAAAAAAAAGAAAAGAAGAACATTCATTTCTTGTTTCTTTTCTACTACTACTATACAGAATTGATACAAAACACCTTTTCCAGAGATTCTCCAAGTTTTATTGTATTTGCTTAAGAAATCCTTACTATAAATTTTTTGTTTGCCTGCATCTTGATTGTCTTTTCTTCTCTTTCTCCTTTTCTGCCTGAGTTCGTAGTTACTAATAGGAAGAAAAGAAGTGCGCTGTTTGGATTTTCTTTGATTCATCCTTGATTTACATGGCAAATAGAAAGCAGCTGTCTGTTTAAACATCTAATTCTTGAAACTGTAGTCCCCTCCAGCGTCATCTGGAAATGATGGAGCTTGTAAAACAAAGCTAAGACGAAAAGGCAATGTTTGTTTTATGTGGGATGAATGATTTCTGTTGGGGTCCTTTAATTCGGCTATTATGAGGGTTATTAAAAAGCAGTATTACAAAAGAGGCTTAAATGAAAAGAATTTTTGAGCTGGTATCTTATTATTACAGTTGATTATAGTCAAAGCTACAAACATTTTATAAATGGCACTTTATTTTAGTTTCTCCAAATAAGACCCAAAAAACCAGTAATCTTACTCATTGTTTGAGTGGAAATTCAATCCTTTCCTTGATTGATTTAATTTCTTAAAACAAATTGTATTTGAGAATTTAGTTCTGGCTTTGGGGGAGGGGTGCCGATTTCACAGATTCCTAAAAAATTCTTATGAGAAGAATCCTTACATGAGGATCATCGTGTGAGTGCAGAGAATGAACATGAAGAACATCCGTTTTAGACTTAATGGTATTATGTAAAAGTTCAGTGAACACTTTAATTTATTCATAGGTTACTCAAGTTTCTAAGATGAGAATTCGGAGATCTCAATAATAGGAACTAATCTACTTTGAGAGATAAAGAAGCAAATTGAGTTTTGCTTTGACACTTAAGAGTTAAGTCCATGATTAGACTGTATTGGTTTTCTTAGTGTATTTGTTAATGCAACAGAGCAGCCATTTTCATATCATAGTTAGGAACAATACCTTCAGTACTTAAATGTATAAATGTGTTCTGAGGGTTGACCTTGGGAATTTTAATGAACTCTAATTATCATACTTACACCACCTGTAAGTTATATCTTCCACAAATCTTGTCTTTAGATTCTTTGTATTTCTCCTACTTAGTGATTCCCTTTTATTCCCTTCTTTAAAATCATGAGACATAGCAACATAAATTTACCAACTACATTTATGACTTGTAACAAAGAAAGATTATTTTTCTCCCTGTTGTCAAACTGTAAGGTTCTGGAGCCACAGAACTGAAATTACCCAGCATGTTCTTTAACAATCTATCAAGCGGTGCATTTGATCACTTTCACATTGGGCTCACCTCACCTGTAATTCCTCTTACAGGATTTTTCTAAGATCTTAAATTTGCATTTTTCCTAAGACCATAAGTAGTGTCAATTTGTGATTCGTCCTCTCTAAGGTCATGCTTTCAGCCTGCATTGGTCAGCTCAGAGGGTCACTGCAGAGTACCATAGACTGGTGGCAAAAAAACAGCCAAGATTCCTCCCAGCTTTGTAGGCTGGAAATCCAGGCTTACCGACCAGCGCAGGTGAGTTTTCAGTGTGCTTATGTAGCCTTTTGTAGCTACACAGGTACCTCTTTTAACATGGCACGAATCCTGTCAGACAACAGCCTGAACCTTTTTACCTACTTCCTTCCCAAAGGCCCCATCTCCAAGTACCACTACTCTGGGAGTTAGTTTCAGCATATAAGCTTGAAGGCAGGAAGGGACATAAATACCACATATTAAATACTCAGGCTGACATATGCATGTTCATTTGAAAAACAATAGAACAAACTTTTAAAAGCTTTTTGTTGTTTTTTAGTAATAAAGCATGAAGGAATGTTGTCCTTGGGAACCTGAGTTCTTGGCATGGGAACATTATATGCAGATGTAAAATCAAAGCAACTGAATAAAAACCCTTTGATCTTGAATTTGAATGGGGTGTATCTGTATGAACTTAGTTTTTTGTTTCTTCATATCTGTCACTGTTTCTGTTCATTCTACTTCAGTTCTTTGAACTCATGAAAACAGTGACCAACCCAACCAGAGAGCTTTCCCAGCATCCAGATTTCCTAGGATTTATCCTGCCTTTCATGGAAGATGGTAACACTAGGTAACAAAGTATAGTAGGGCACAGATGAATGGGCATTCCTCTTTAGCAAAACATTATAGCTCATGACTAATACGAAGTGAATTAGAGTATCATCAGTTTGCAGTCCTTATGACTTCCAAAAGGACAACCACAGATCTCCTTCCCCCTCATGTACCACCACCACACTTGGCCACAGATGTGTGCTAATAGTTTTTATTTTCATCTTATTGGTGGCTTTGCTTCTTCCAGTGGAGAATCTGCATGACATTTTCTCCACTGTAGCATCATCATTGTGACATAAAGCACTGGGTTCTATGTAGAGTGTGAAAACCTACATGATGCTAGACTAGACTATAGCACTGTTGTCCTTAGTAGTATTTCAAAGGAAAACTCCAGAGATGAATGAATTGATGGTAGAAAATTTCTATTCTCCTGACATGAGTAATAATATATATCCTCTTACTCTCTCAGGAAAAGAAGCCATACAAAAATCTTTTTTCCTTTTTTTGATATTTATTTGAGAGAGAGAGAGAGAGAGAGAGAGAGAGAGAGAGAGAGAGAGAGAGAATGGGTGCACCAGGGCCTCTAACCACTGCAAACAAACTCCATACACATGTGCCACCTTGTGCATCTGGCTTTATGTGGGAACTGGGGAATCAAACCCATGTCCTTGGGCTTTGCAGACAAGTGCCTTAACTTCTGAGCCATCTCTCCAGCCCCCATACAAATTCTTCTTATCTCAATTATAAATAAAATATGTTGGGTTGGGGGATGACTCCATGGTTAAAGGCACTTTGCTTGCAAAACTTGCCAGCCCAGATTCGATTCCTAGTACCCAAAGAAAGCCAGATGCACAAAGTTGAGCATGCATTTGGAATTTGTTTACAGAGGCAAGAGACCTTAGTGCACCATTCTTTCTTTTTCTCTCCTTACGTATAAATAAATTTTTTTATAAATAAAATATTTAAAAATAAATTACATTGTGTGTTTGAGGTTCACTTTCTATCTAAGAAGACTCTGGAGTTAGATATGCCTGGGTTTGAATCCTAGATGCATGATATTTAAAAAATTACTTAATATCCCTATATATTTTGCATGTGTGTTGTGTGGTATAGCATGGCATGGCATCCCTTTTGTTCCCTTGTAGCGTGTGTGGCCTATAGTGACCAGAGCTGAAAGTCAGGTATCCCCCCTCCATGACCCTTTTGCCTGGTCTCATTATTGAACCAGAGTTTGAGGTGCTCCAACAATTCTTGGGTTTCTGCTCCCCTGCAGCACTGGGGTTACAGGTGCACATGGCCCTGGCCAGCTATTTACATGTGAGTTTTAGATTGAAACCCTGGTGGTCTCAGGTCCCCTTGGGCCTTTATGCTTGCACAGGAAGCACGCTTAACCCCTGAGCTATCTCTCCGGCCCCTCCTGAAAATCAGCACAGCAGTTCTATTAACAGTGGGCGTGGTGCTCACATCTTTCACTCCAGCACTCTGGAGGCTGAAGCAGGAGCATCACTAGGAATTTGAGGTCAGCATTGACAAGCCTGAACCTTGTTTCAAAGAGATCCCTATTACTTAGTTTTGTTTTTTATTAATCAATTGGACTTTGAGTGGATAAGTAGAGACAGAGCATGTCACCCATCAACCAGTATAGAGCACTGATATCATTCAAGTCATGTTTAACTGAGGGAACACTGAAAGGAGAGACATGGATGCTGCCTCGAGGTCCTGGGGGAGAAAAATAATGCATATCATTAAACAAGCGCAGAATCAAAACTAGAGCTGGGGAAAATAGCAGGGACATCATTCAAGAGCATTAGGATAGGGAAAACTGGAGATTCGCTCTCTGAGAAAAGGATATTTAGAGAAGGCACATGTATCTGGAATTTGTTTGCAGTAGCAAGAAGACCTGGCACGTCCATTCTCTCTCCTTCCCTCCCCTCTCTGTATATCAAGTAAGTAAATAAATAAGTAATTAAATGCATATTTTTATATCAGTACTTTAACAGCAACTAATAAGAAACCTAGTTGCTGAACATCCTGATTTTTTTTTAAACTTTTATCAGGTTTTAAGCAGTTAGGCTTAGTTAAATGAGTGAGAAACAGTAAAGTCGAAATGGATTCCCATATCTCAGGTTGTAGGAAGCTCCAATTGCCAGGGAATTATTTCCACAAGACTGCATGATGGATATAAGTATCTCTTACATTAGAATGTGTTTTATAGTGATCAGCCCCTACATGGCTCAAAGAACACTCCTTAAAAAGTAGTGTAACTGTAGTTTTGAAATGTTTGCCATCTTCCTACCACAAAACAGGAAGAGATTTCAGAACTGACACCATGAGGAAGATGAGTGCTAACAAGGATGCACCTGTGTGCGTGCACGCTGAGAAAGCTCAAGATTGCAGGTTTTCCTTGGGCTTTTATCCAGGTGCCCTTACTGTTATATCACTTAGGTGGAGCCTTCTGTCCATTGAGTTCAAGGCACTCACAGTCATTGAGTCATTTATTTCTTGGATTTATTGAATGGACACCCATTGTTCACAAGCCTGTGGTGTTAGCGCAGTTATAAAAGCACAGAAATTAAATATAAAAGCACAGGGATAATAGAGAGAGCCTGTAGGACTGCCACTCTGCTTGTTCAGAATGCCACACTCTTCCAGAGAAAGAAAAGACAAAAGCACAAGAGTAAGAAAAGGAGAAAACCAACAGTCTAGAATTCATCATATGCCAAGAGCTACAGGGTGGATTTGTCAGTCAAAGGGAATATAACCCGACTGAATTGATGTTCTGGAACATGCGCCTGCTTTCCCAGACATGAATTTTGCTCCAGAAATGAAACATGAGAAATTCTCGTTCCCTCCCTCTTCCTACAGAGAGACACTCCCACAAAAGGGAATTTCGTTAACTGCCCTAGTCTCAAAGTTTAGAGCTTATTCTCAGATTCCCAGTTAAATCTTGCTTTCATTTCTATCAACATTTTGACTTAGAGAAATATCTATGTCTGTCTGTCCATCTGTCTCTCTCTTTGGAGGCAGGGTCTCACTTTAGCCCAGGCTGTCCTGGAGATCATGGCAGTCCTGCCTCCTCAGCCTGCCCAGCGCTGAGATTAAAGGTGTGCTCCACCACGCCTGACTTCCATGTTTTTTAATACCTCCTTTATACAAAGGTTTAGGGAAAAAATGGGTATTTTCAGTTTAGTAAATTAGTAAAAACTAAAATCGTTCTAAGATTATTTTGAGAGAAGACTCATTTTTCATATGTAAGAAGTCAATATGTAATTAAGTTATAAAATTAAAATTCAGAAATAATAGTGCACATTATTTCAGAATGAGAAAGCAAATGTTAATGGAAGTAGCTAAATCAGTTCAAAGTATTTATCCCTGGGTAGTGGATATTAGGAAAAGGAAAGAATGGGTCAAAGGCTGCTTTTTTTCTGTTCTCAAACTAGTAGTTTTCTTGAATTTTAAACTACTCCTTTATTAAAAGTTTTGGGAAAAGAAATATGGTAGGAAAACAAAACCCTAATTATATTAACTATGTGGAACCATTTTCAGAGCTGATTTTAATCTAGTCTTCTCAGTGGTGGCCTGTAAAAGAGGAAGCTCATCAACACCCTCACTCTCTGAAGCACAGCCGGGTTCTCAGTAGGTCAGGGCACTGGGCTCCAGGCATGCTGTGTTCCATGGCCAGGCGTCCCTCCTCCTGCTTCCTCTCCTTTGAACAGGAGAGTGCTGACACACTTAGCTGATGATGAAACGGTGCGGTATGATGCCGTCAGTGGGACACTGCCTTTATTTTTCAGATCTATATACCCTCCTTTTCTGCCTTTACAGCATTTTCCACAATTCAGTGTTTTTCTACTGTATTTGTAAGTTCCACCTTTCCACATAATCATATAGTTTGTATTAAAGGAATAACATGTTTCACCTGTGAACATTGTGCTGGCTCATGGTGGGCGAGTATTGAACAACACTCCGAATAGGCCCTTGTTGAGAGTAACACAATCAGGAGATGTGAAGAAATACTATTGCTTGGGCTGATAGCCTGAAGTTTTTAATAAAACTTCTCCATCTGTATAGATGACATTGAACAGTCCTACAGAAGCTCGAAAATTAGTGAAGTACATGTGTATGTTAGAAGGCTACTGAGATCTGCAAGTCTTATTCAGGTAGTAACTGGTCTGAGAGCTTTTGTAAGAGGCAGGTTATACCTGCTTTATTGTACATGCAGCTAATGCATTTTAAACTTTCTCCCCCTGTGCCTTTCTGTCTTTCAGTTTTCTTATTCTTGACTCAACATGTCTGATTCCTCATTCAGTTTACTCAAATTTTAATTAACATAAAGGTAAAACCACTAATAAGGTTATAATCATTCTTTAATGTGACTTGGTAATAACATACCAGAGTTGGAGATAGCAGTGACTTGAATAATGACCAGTAAGTTAGTTCAAATAATGTCACAACTCATTTCTTAAATGTTAATCAAATATGTAGGAAAAAACTCATTCCTAAAACCTTTGCTGATAGTTTATAAAGAGTACAGTTAATCTACTGGAATTGGTTTTATATTGCATTTTCCCATTGTGGAACAATATGAATTTTTGTTCATCTAGTTCCTTGTGTGATTTCTTGGTAAAGGGTTTTCATAGTCAAAACCAGAACCTTGTTAATGTTGGGCAAGTGTTCTACCCTCGAGTTACATACATCCCTAACCATTCAGGAATATTTTAATTGTTGGCCTTATTGATAAAACATGTTAGGGATTTTTCTTTTGGGGGGGATTTTCTCTAATTGCTCTTGTGCAGATGTAGTTCCTCACCAAAGTTAAATGGGTGACCTGTTAGGAAAGACTCTCTGTCTCACCCTGGTCTCTGTTGAAGCATCTAAGTGATGCCGTATCTTAGATGTGCCTTGGCATGCTGTGCACCTCACTGGGTTTGGGCTCCAGGGGTCGCGGAAAGGATGGTTTGCCTTTAACTAAAGAAAAGCTTCAAACTGCCTGTTTCTCATTTACAAATCTTTATGACAAATGACCAGAGACTTGTGGCTACTTTCTTTTTTTTTTTTTTTTTTTTTTTTTTTTTTTTTTGGTTTTTCAAGGTAGGGTCTCACTCTAGCCCAGGCTGACCTGGAATTCACTATGTAGTCTCAGGGTGGCCTGGAACTCATGGTGATCCTCCTACCTCTACCTCCTGAGTGCTGGGATTAAAGGCGTATGCCACCATGCCCGGCGCTACTTTCTTTTGATTCTAAATTATCCAACTTTTTTGCATTTTCTTAATAGTCAAAAGCCAGAAAGTCGGGGATTTTGTTTTGTGTTGTTTTATTTTGTTGAGCTTGTTTTATTGACACAGGATCTCGCTACTATCTAGCCCAGGCTGACTTGAACTTGAAATATTTCCTGCCTCAGCCTCTTGAGTGCTGGAACTACAGGCATGTGCCATCACACCTAGTGAAAGAAAAAAATAAAAGTTTTAATTGACACAGTTGATTACATATTTCCATAGCATTTGTAGTTCATTTGCAGTGAGTGGAGGCTCGGGTGCACCCATTCTCTCTGTCTGTCTATCTGTCTGTCTGTCTGTCTCTCTCTCTCTCTCTCTCTCTCTCTCTCTCTCTTCCTGTTCTCTCTCTGTCTCTCTTGTGTGTATGCATGTGCTCTTTCAAATAAAAATAAATAAAATATTTTTTTAAAAGCAAATCATTTTCAAGTCAGTCAACCTGACTAGTTTGCAGTGCAGGCAAGCATTATATTTCTGCTTAACAGGAGAATGGATTTCCCTGGAGAGGTTAATGAGCTGCTTCTGCTTGGAAGCAGTCAGGTCTTAAAGTGAGGTCTTTTGACTCCCTGCCCAGTGCTCTTCCCATTTCGCCAAGGCATAGCTGAGAACACATTGTGTTACTCTCAACAAGGGCCAGGCCCTATTCGGAGTGTTGTTCAATACTCGCCCACCATGAGGAGGTCTAGGAAGGAAATGCCATGAAGTGATGCTTAGTTTAGTGCATTTTAGTAAGAGGTTAAGGGAATAGACAAATACTAGTTAAGGCTTCATACATGGTAGAAAGCATCTTCATTATATTCTTAGCATAGTCACTGTACTTTGATGAAAAATGCTACCAAGTGCATCTTGTTGCCAATGATACAAGTACTTGAAAGCTCTCTCTTACATGTACACATTGCCACAGATGTCTTTTGCATGTGTTTCATGTCGTCCTCATAACAAAATCCCTTCCT